>ML790623.1:132541-144001 GCA_009831015.1 Picea engelmannii | reverse complement strand
AATGGCAGGAATCGCGATTTTTTAGGGGGAATCGCGCTTCCGTTTTTTGAGTCGCGCTTCAGAGGGCGATTCTGGGACGCACCCGCCCGGATCGAGCTTCCGGGCTTCGAAGCGGGGGGGGGGGGAAGCTTCCGGTAACCCTGACCTTTATTACAACTCAGTTAGGGTTTAGTTTGACAATTTGATGTAAAAACAGTATTCTGGTCTTGTCGGCCATTTTTATGACCTAAAATTTAAGTAAGGTCATTGATACACTATATATTGAGGGTTTTTACTCTCATTTTGACATAACACATCACTCACTCTCCTAGTGAGATCTGATTTTTGCGCCCTATTAGGGTTATTGGCTATTTTGAGGAAGGTGCACTTGTTTGGAGAGGAGATTTTTGGCAATTTATGGTGTTTTTCTTGAAGGAAGGTTTACAACTAGGGTTTGCATGCTATTTTCTTAGTGATTTGTAAGTATTTTTCCGCAAAACTTCTTGATTAAATGGTTGTAGTTTAATTTCTTGCATTTATTTATAAATATTGCTGAATCAAAACCCTAGGGGACAAACACACAAGTAGGTCGTTGTCTCATGTCTCCTGATAGAAAAACCTTTTAGCCATTGAAGAAGAAGAAGAGAGCCTAGCCATTGCTACACTCTTTCTTTCTTCTTCCCTTAAGCTAGCCGTACCTTTAAACTTCAAGAGGAAGAGGACGTCCCAGGCCTAGGTTATCTACACCTAGGGCTGTTTTTCTTTTAGGGTTTGAGGAAAGAGCCTTGCCTTTGCAACACTCTCCCTCTTTAAACTCTCTTGTCTTGATTTTACTTGTCTTTGAGCTAGCTGATTGCCGGGAAGGAGGAGAGAGCACGAGGCCTTGCTTAAGCAACACCGGAGTGAGCCTCTCTCCCCTAGGGTTCTGTCTTTAAGGCCCTGCTATTGCAACACCTTGAAACCTTTCCCTCTTGTCCTTTGAATCTCTTCCCCTTCAATTTGTGCGTCCTTCACCTTTTGACTCCATAACCCTAGGCACTGATCTTTAGCGTCCAATGTTGAAGTGAAAGTGATTGAAACAACTCTCAAACTCTTATAAATTGAAACCCTAACTAACTACTAACCTTGAAAAAGATGACATCATCCTTGGTTATTCCATCTTGACGTAGCAAGTTCTCTTTATAGTCATTTAGATGATGGTTTAAAGCATTTATTGAATAAGGGATTGATTGGATACACTGATTGCTACATCATCTTGACATTTATTGGTGAATTGATATTATTTCCATTGCTATATTAACGAACATTGATTTCATCAATATCTATTTGTCATAATTGCTTATATATTGATATCAGATAGTTATATGAAGTACTAACCCTTTGACTCATAGCCTGCATGTATTAGTTTGTTGTTGCTTTGTTCTGGGCAGGTGTTCTCATTTGGGCCTACACTTCATTATTCGCTGTTTAGCCCGACTATCTGCTCTTGGTGGTGATCTGTGAAGAGGGAATTTCACTTTGACCTTTATACCTTAGCCTCTTCAAAACTCCAGGTTACCGGGGACGTCTCCCTTGGGCCTAACCTCCCTAAAGAGAAAGAACCTCCCCATCGTGGTGACATTAGGTGGGGTAGGTTCCTGTTACGCTAGTTTGGCCTCTATCTTCTAGCTTTTTGACCTAGCTACAAACTGTGCGATAACACAATGCAAACTCATTGCTGATCTGAAAACATACCCTTAATAGTGGATCCACGCAGGCTCAAAAATTTGATTCAAATGAGCTCTTTTCACGCCCTAAGCTCTGATACCATGTTAGAATTTAAGGGAAAAAATAGTAGCTAGCTAAAACATAAAAAAATTCTTTTAATTTCCAAACATTAACTACTGTAATTTGAGATCAACAAGACATTAAATTTATGATAGCATAAAACGGTAAATAACAAAACATTTACTTAACTATTTCCTTAGCTGAAACAAGGAACACAATTACCTGATGCTGTTATCCTCTTTTATGCATGCTCAGAAAAAGCTATAAGGGATCATGGATCAAACCCTCAGGGTAGATCTCATCATGATCATTAGGACAATTTCCAAGAAGAACTTGTAAACCAGAAAACAAACTCAGATGGATGAGAAACAAGAAACCATGCCACTGTCAAGTAATAGGGCTGAATGCAAAGCTCTGTTCAACCTAGGGCTGGAAAGAAAAACCCCAAGTAGCCTTAACACTTTTAGTCCACAGAAAAACTGCTACAACAGTTCTAGAATAGCCCCAAGTTCAATTCATAAAATACTAGGCTACTAGCATACAAGGTGGGGCAACACACAAAGGGCAACACGTTATCTAGACAACAAGGCCACACCAGCAAAACAAGGAGGCACCAGCAAGACAAGGCAACACCAGCAAGAGGAACACCTAAACAACAAAGCGACACCAACAAGGGGAACCAGAACTTCAATCAACAACCAAAGGCAATCTATGACTGGCTGGGAAAGACCCTTAGGGTCAGCGACAGACTTAATGATGGAAAGGGTAAGCCCATGGTGGCTGTAGCAGACCAGAACACACCAAGGAGAAGCTGGAGACCTATACTAGAAGAGCCGCAACCACTTAGCAAATTGAACAAGAAGAGTCGTAGAAATACCTCAGTCCAAAATTCGGTTAAGAGAGTGTGAGTGTAGTGAGTGAGGAATAAGTCACTTTATTTATAGTTTTGGTAGGTAGGTTAGGGCTAACAAGTTTGGGTTGCTTGCCATGACTTTAGGGTCAAGTTTAATACCTAACAATAAACAATTAATATTTTAACATTTAAAATATTAAATGTCAAATTAGAAAAGTCAACAAGAAATAAAGCAAGTCTAAGAGAGGGGTTTCAAGATCAAGGCGACTAGCTTTCTTTAGGAAGAAGCAAAGAATCGAACTGACACCCAAACAACAATTAAGTGGGGGCATAACTCAAGCAAGGGGGGTTTCAAAACAATAAGACAAGTCAAAAGGTAAGTTCTTCTTTAATGGTAGAATGTCCTCATGAGTCTCGTGATATAACTTATAAGCTTTTATCATCCCAACATACGAGGAGGGTCAATGATGTGATCATTTCCTTCTTCTTAACTGCTCCTAGGTCACATGGACCATCCCGAGAGAGAAGAAGGTCACAGATCATCTTGGCTTGGTACTCAACCAAGAAACTGCCTGGTCCCAGACCAGGATACCCCAGAATACACCTGGGGCCCTAGATCACAACTAGGGTCTTATCCACCAAGGTACACAACCAAGGATCAATCCAAGCATCGAGCAGGGATTCCCTGGAACACATCCAGGGGCCTTAGAACACATCTAGGGACTTATACCATCAAACTGCTTGGTCCTTGATCAAGAACCCCAACAATACAATAGGGGCCCAACTAGGGTCTTTTGCCATGGCTCTAACTGCTTGGTCCCAGACCAAGAACCCCAAGAGTGTACTGGGGGACCTAGATCTCAACTAGGGTCTTTTCCATCCTCCTTGAGAATGGCTGTTGTAGCTGCATTAATTTTAACACCAACCACTCACAACTTACGCTAGACACATTTTATAGCTCGGGGAATCCCATGACCTATTGCTTTTGAACGACCTCCCTTGTTGCCCTGGCTCGAGGACTTTTACATGCTTCTGCCATAGTGGTGGACTTGGACCTACACCTGTACATTTGATATTTTGTTGTCTTACCCCTTCCTGTTATCAATGATGCCCTTCTCACCTTCTCACTCTCTGCCCCCCCCAAACTCCCTCCAATCTGCCCCCCGCTCCACCATGTCCTACCATTTTCTTGGACAGGGAGTATCCAAATTCCTACACCACCCTTCTTTGAGAATTACTCTCTCCTTTCCCCATTTTCTTGTCCATAAATATGAGATTCTTTATAACATCCTTGACTCTTGTCCCTCTTTTGTTCGACAATGCACGCACACCCCTATCCATGCTTCCAGCCCCACGAAGAATTAGTTCGACGAGGATTGCACACTTCTCCATAAACACCTCCTTTTTGCCTTCGCACATGACACTCCATCTTTCCCCTGCCTTTCGAAATCTTTCCATTGCCTCTTCCACCATAAAAAGCGGGGGTTCTTTTGCATGATGAGACACGAGCTTTGCATGGCGCTCCGTCACTCCCCAAAAGGCTTTCTGTGCACCCTTTTATCTAAACATCAGGTCCTCCTCCTAGATTGAGACCCTTGGTCCATGTTTTCCCATACAGTCTTCCTCTATGAGGTTCTTGAATAGACCCCCACCCGAATCTGCTCCCCCCCTTTCATGTCATCTCTTTTTGGAAATAGACATGAGAGAGAAGTTAGGGTTATGAGTACCGACTAGGCAACAAATGAGGAAGGCTTCTAGGTCGAGTTCCTCAAACATGGTATCTAGTCTCTCGACTCTCACATTGTCGATTTGTTTAACCATGTTGTTTTCTTAGGGTTTCTCTAAATGTGGTCCAAACATATCATACACCTGATTCTCAATTCTAGAACTATCTAAGATTTGAATAACTATCACACTATCATGGTTGGGCACACATTCTTAAAACTGTATGTAACAATTTTGCACTTACAACTTTCAGATGAGTTGGAGAATAAGCACATTAGGGAGAGGACAGGTAGGCTTTTTCTTAGAGCACTAGATGTCTGATCACATCTTGACACTCAGGGCCATTATGGAGGAGGCTTGACATCACTCTTCAACAATCTTTAGCTGTTTTGTAAACTTTTGGAAAGATTTTAGCACAATACTAAGAGAGGCATTGTTTTAGAGGCTTCGTGACATTGGCATTTTAGATGCCCTCCTAGCTACCATCATGAGGCAATATGAGTCGGTTCTTAGCTAGCCATGGATGATGCGCAACCTCTTTGACTTTGTCCTGAGCATCAAAGGAGTTAAACAAGGTTGCTCCCTTTCATCGACTCTATTTTGGATCTATATTAATGAGCTGGAATCCTTTCTTTGTGACCATATTTAGGATGGAGATGGTTGCCTTATTCATCATGTGTTGATCCCTCTGGTCCTCTTCGCCAATAACTTGATCATACTGGCCTTTGCATCGAAGGGCCTACAAAGAAAGATTGATGCTCTGGTTGACTTTTGTGACTTTCAATAATTGACGTTCAACCCGGGTAAGACCAAGGTTATGAACTTACAACGCGTTGAAGAGTGCTTTCTCTGACTTGCATTTCTACTACGAGGGGAAGAGATCGAGATCATGATGTCTTACGCTTATTGGGGGTCGAGTTTGTGGGGTCTTGTTTCGCCCTGCACTAGGCCCTCCAACTTCGATTCAACAAGGGATATGACTCCCTTGCCCTCCTCAAGAAACAATGCTTCCAAACTTAGTTTCAGTACATCATGTTTAAGATGCATCTTTTGGACATGATCAAATGGTGTATGGGACTATACCCACTTCATGGAAGCCTCAACGATTTTTTTAGTCCAGATCCCATACCAACAGTTAGACGAGATCACCTAGGCCCTAGCAACGATCTACCTCTTCTAGGTAGAAACGTAGTATGTAGTTCAGATCATCCTCTCGGTCCTCCTCTTTTCAGTTTTCTATCCTGAGTTTTCTCCACTTGGCCTTGAATGTTAGGGGAGCTAGCTCTAGCGAACATTGATTTGTTGGCTCTTTGGGCACTCCAGATTTTGGATCCATGCACATTGTACATCCTTCTTTCAGATTTTCATTTCGCTTCTGGAGTTTAGTTCCATGCTTTAGTTTAAATGAACGCTTTACTTTATGCATCTTGCTTTTTATAGGAGCTGTCTTTAAGCTCCCGCTTTGTATCGAAATAATTGTATTTGGCAGTCCCATTGACCTACATCAGTGGTCATCTAAGTCATTGGGTTTGTCATTTTCAGTCTTAAAGTTAAAAATTCATCAAATTCAAAGGTGTAACAAAATTGCTCAAATTCACCAATTAAATTCGGCTCAGTCCAATGATACTCAATTCCATTAAAATAACATTTAAATTCGCCTTTAATTTGTTCTTCTTAAAGAAAATGTGGCTGGAAATTCATTTCTCTTAGATTTAAGAATTGTAATGTTCATGTTTACAAATTACCTTGTGGAAGCAACCCAACCTTGACTGTGCTTTGCATTTGGATATGCCCTCCCAACCCTCGACTGTGGTATTTTTTGGACTTTGTTTTATGTTGGAAAGATTGTTTAGTGTCGATTGTGCACTATGTCTGCATATGCCCTCCCACAAAGGTGCTTTGCGGTGGTGAGTTCTCTTCAATGGATATTGGGGTGGTCATGGCTCGTTGAAGGGGTTTATAACTTTATTGATTGTCTCGACTCTCTACGCATTGAGTGGTGGATAGAGCTTCCTACCCTGTGCTATTTATCATCGATGTAATATATATATATTATAATGTGTAAACTTTTATATTATAATAAACTTTAATATAACTTATAATTTATTCATGAAATTTAATATATTTTATAAAGTTATGTTTTATATATCAATAATTTGATTTATATATTTATTAAATTATATAATATATAGTTTAAATTTAGTATTTTTATTATATAGTTAAAAAGTTTTATGTGTATGTGTGTGTATTGAACTTAATGGCAAACTTCATGGAAAGTTTTATCAAAATTTTTGGGCTCGATGGATTTTGTTTGAATTTCATTGTTGTCGAATTCAAACATGAACACGAACTAGGTGACTTAGGTCGTCATTTGTTGGACATTAATAAAATTATCTTATCTATCTTATCTCATGTTACCAGGAGCTTCCTCCCAAGGGATGCTCCCACCCTAGAACTACACTCTGAGTGGGAACGCCCCTGGGAGCATGCTCTGGGGCTCCCTAGCGCACTCCCTGAGAGTAGGGAGCACGCTCCCTAAGCTCTCCTTGGGTGCTCCTTGGACACTCCTTGGACGCTCCCCAGACGCTCCCCAGGAACTCCCTAGACACATTGAACCTTTTGATGCTTGATATTGTCAAGCATAAATACTATGAATGAATAAATGACTTGTACAAGAGAGGGAGGAATCTCATCAAATTTGTCACCGGGCATAAAAGTGTAAATTACTTTTATGGTACTCACTCTAGGTTGCAGCTACTTAAGCTCGCAAATACTAGATTTGGTAGCTATTTCCTCACCTTTAGGTGCCTATTGAGGGTGAGATGGCCTATTTTGTAAACATAACTATTTGGTCATGTTGTAGTTGGTGGATAACCTATTTCATTCCCTAAGTTAATGGTCTACTTCCTATTATATGGCTTACAAATTTGTATGAGTGTTTGTAATTGCTAGATGGTTGATGCTCGAATGAATATATATATATATAATTTGGCACTCCCACTTCCGCTCCCATGCTGCGACAACCTTGATCTTATCTTATCTATGGTTTGGAGATCTAGGGCCAAGTTTGGTATAGACCAATTGGGTCAAGACCAAGAAAGTTCAGATCCTTCTTCTTAGACGCATCATTGATGCAAGTGAACAATATTTCAATCTATTACCGCCCAAACTAGCAGCATTTATAGAGGTGCTATTGGGGATAAGCACAACACGGGAACACATCACTGTCACCTTAGCACTGTTTCTCTTTCACTTTAGGCCAGCTCCTTGAATCTACAGGGGGTATCCCAATCCTTGGAAACAAACTTGTATAGTGCCCTTTGGTAGCTCACGATACAGTTCACTTCAAACTACACACCTCAATATATGGTTAGATAGACCAAGTGCCAATGAAGTAGCCAAATGCCTTGAGAATATTCAACCAAGAGTTAGGGCAATAACTACTACACCATAAAGAGGGTTAGGAGCTAATTAGATGAGTGCTGAGATCTGAAATAAGTATGCTATAACAGAAATATAAATCAACACTATGATATCACTCTTTGAATGAAGAAACAAGTACCCTTTACCACACAAGAGTGAGATCTAATTGCATAAATCAAGAACAAATGATATACTTGGGTTACCCCTTGATTATTTGCTGTAAATTGGACGAGCATGCTGCTGTCGACAAATTCTAAAATCTGATAAGATCAAAAACACAGAAAATGCAGATTTTGGGTGAGGAAAAGTACCCCAAGAGTGGCTAAAGGCACTTATAATGATAAACCTTGGGTACTTTAGCTAGGGAAATGAATAAACCATGCAAAAATGTCCCAACAATGATTGATTGCAAGTACAAATGAATAATAACCATGCAATTAGCTCAAACTTGCAAAGAGAGGTGGTGAATCCCCCTAGGGTTTCACCAAAAATCTCCAAAATGAGATATAACAGCTATGAAGCACTTAGGAGATGAATTTCACCGTTAGAATGTGTCAAATATCCTTTATAAACAATCCACAAGTGAAATATAAGTTAGGGTAGGGTTAGAATGCACCTTTTAGGGTTTCACCAATTCTAATTTTATTGTTGTAATTTAATTTCCAAAATTAGTAAACACCTTAAATCAGCCCACAAAATGTTAGATAAAACCTTTAAGCACAAATGTGTGGGGCTACTTTGCCCAATTAGGGTTAAATATCAACAATTTACTTAAACCCTTGGACAAAAATGTCTAGAAAATGAAAATAAATCGTTAACTTTGCACTAGACAATTGACTAAATATTTTTTGACGGTACATCTTTTATATTTTTTTGTATTTTGTATTTTATATGACATAAAATAAAATAATTGAATTTTTAGGGTTTTGTGGTTGGTTGTTGGGAGTTAAGCTTAGTGCCTTGTCTCCACTTGGGCTTATGGAGTCAAGAAGTATGCCCCTTTAAGAATTGGTTATTCAATGTTTATGGATTAGAATGAGAGACTAGTGCCTCAAGGCTAGTAGTCTCTTGTCTAATCAAGACAAACCATGAAAACCAAGGCCCTACAAGAGGGTTTCCTCAAGGGAATAGCCTTCACCAACAAGATCAACAAAAGACTTGAAAGAATACTTGAAACCCTTGCCAAGGAGTATAAAACTAATCAAGACAAGAGATAAGCACTTACCAAATCATTTTAAGGAAGATGAAAGAGATATAAACTCTAGACATCCTCTTTCCAAGTAGTTGTGCGACTCCTCAATGGATTGATCTTGCTAGTTTTAGTAGAATCTTGAACATTTACAACAGTTTTTGAAGAATGGAGAATAACCCAAAAAGAAAGAGCTTCGAGAATTGACATTAGGAAACACCAAGTAAAGATCTTCTATTAATGGCTTCAAATGATCTCCAACAATTTACAACAATTTGGAATGAGAGGAGTGCTTATATTTATAGATGAAGGTTAAGGAATCAAAGCAAAATTGAGTTGTCATCCACATAATTTGGAGATTAAGTCAAAAATACAATTAAATGATACTTTACGTGTTTGAAACCCTCACAAAAGGGTTGAAGAAATATAAATGATAAATCTAAATATTTATCAGATCTTAAGCTACAACAATTTCACAATATTTGGGACAGCCACACAACACAAAGAAAATAACATCAAAACATAAAATTTTATTCATACTATCCTGTGCATACAGAGAATTCGCCCAACTTGGGTTTACATGGACCGTACGACTTGTACGGGTCTGTACACCTGCTGGTAGTACTTAGTGCGTCGTTACAACAAAACTGTGGCTCCAACACAACCCAATTTTCTCTATTCCTCTATAGAAACACTGATAAACAGAGTTAATATTGCCAATCTCAAACCTGGGTATGATTTCTTTTCTTTGCTGGGTGAAAATACAGTTCGTACGGAACTCGTATTGTACAGATTCTTCTTCTTCACCCTTTGTTTGATACTTGCTCGCTGGTTCGGGGGAGTAGTGGCCCTATCTCGGGTTCTTTGTCACTGTCAAACCCTGCACGACCCCTATCCTTTGAGTGGAATGAATGCTGGCCCTAGCTCGGCCCCTTTTGCTAACTTAGGCCCTAGCTCAGTCTCCTTTTACAGACTGGAATAGTTGTTGGCCCTACTTGCCTCCTTGTCCAACACAGTGAGACTCGACTTGGTCTTTGTCTCGACTCTCAGCCCTTCTCGACCTCTTCTTCCTTGGTGTGTTGCTGACCCTGCCTTGGTCTTCTTAGCAGGTTCTCCTTAACCTAGCTCTCGACCTCTTCTTTTGGAAGTGCCCACTCAACTAGTCGACTTGCTTCTCTTCTTGGGGTCATGAGATAATGAGGCTTGCTAGGTTATTTGTAACCCTAACCTTTTCTCTCATGCAATCCTGGCCCTAGGATCATCTCATCAAGGTATTCATTTAACGGTGGGGACTTAATCACTCATTGAGGCAACTTAAGTCACATCCAATTGCTGTGATTTAATCTTAAGTTGACTTGAGTGGTCCCTACCATCTAAAGTGCTATCTAGAAATAAGTTGGGCCTCTTCCACACTACTAGACACCCCTAGTGTGGAAGAACCTGCCTGAGCTACACATTCTAACAGGGGTGATGTCAACCTTCTAAGAGGGTCGATTTGACTTCAGGGTACAATGTTCCACTTGAAATTGACTTGGGGGGCTTTCAAATGTGGCAAGGAATAATCCTTGGCCACCCTAGCTCCAACATTCACCTCTAAAAAAGGGAGCGACCTCTCCCAAAGTAAAAATAAACCCCTCTAAGGTGGACGACTGCTTCAATTTGGTCATCAAGTCATCAAAAAGTGGTCTAAAGCCCATCCGCATCATTAAAGGTGAGTGCCATGTCATCTCCTCCAAGTGTAAAGTCACTTAAGTGACCTCCACATCATCCAAGTGTGCTCCAAATAACTCCATGGCTGTCATAAAGTTGCCCCAAGTGAGGTTGGCCCCCTTTAGTGAGAAAAAACACTTTAAAAAAGTGCAAAAGGAGGGGCATGTTCTAGCATCTAACACATGGCAAGTGTAGAGAGACTTTACATGGATGTAAATAGCTCATCCATGTCTTGGAGAGTGTGACCAATGCCTTGAAACCCGTGAGATTACCTGCGTAATGTGAAACTGGATAATCATGTGCCAAATCATCTCCAAGGGCCCATGACCAAAGTGTGGTACATACATAAGAAAGACAAGGTCCATGTGGGGATAATGGAGACCAAAGTGTATTACACAAAGTTTGGAATTTTGGGGATTTTGCTTATGGGAGAACTCGGTAGCCGTACCTAGTACTTTGCTCTTTCACAACGATTGCCTTGACCTACCCCATAGGGCATGCTCATGTTAGAGGTGTTATCGCACAAACTGTAGGTTGAGCAAAGCCCGACCCAATCCACTAGATGGCAATAATTGTGGGAGACTCTATCCACTGTCACCTTAGATAAACCCTCCCCTCGCATTAGTGAAGGATAAATCCAACACAAGGGGGAATCTTGGGTAACCCTAGGGGGAAATGAGATGGAAAGTGAGGTTATGGAAGTGAAGCCTGTTATCCCCGATATCTAGGGATAACTAGGAGATCATGTCTCGAGGCCCACATGGTCCTAGACATGGAGTACCGAGAGCAGGAGTGACTTGAGCATGGCCCTGGA
>ML790623.1:94911-105744 GCA_009831015.1 Picea engelmannii | reverse complement strand
GGGGGCAACATATTTTTATAGATTTTCTGTGCTAATTTTCTGAACTGAAACAACTCATTTTTAGATCTCATACTACCCTTTCTCACCTTATTTTACCAGCAACTAGGAAAAAGATTTTTGCTTGAAACAACTGCACAACAATCAAAAGTGGTGAAATTCTGTTTTTTGCTTTAAAGAAGTTAACAGGGGTGGAGGGCTGGGGAGTCAACAAGTTCAAATGCCATCCAGGCCATTTCGTTGGAGGTGAAGTGGCAACCTGTTGAAAGTTACCTCAAGATTTTAAACATTAAACATCTCTAGCCCCTAGAAGCCATAAAGGCAGTAAAATAAAGGAGGAAGGAAATTATAGGGGATTTTGATGGTTCTTCTAGTATGTTGGCACAAGCTACATATGATCCAGAAGAGGAAGTGAAATTAGAAGCACAAGAGTCACCTACATGAGGAAGTCATGCTAGTAGAACAAGAATCAAAGGTGGGGGCCAATTCATTTACAACGTTAACATCGATGGGGTCAATGTGCATGCCTTTTTAACATCTTGTAGTAGACCTACCTCTCAACCCACCTCGGATGGCATGAGCTCGAGGAAGAATATGCATGAACAAGCCAAGAGGGCGATTGAGAATTTTTGTTACTATTCAGCCATTCCCTTCAATGTGTCCAAGACCCACTGTTGGCAGGCAATGGTAAATGCTAACAACATTGCTGGCTTGGGCTTCAAGGCCACTTCCTTTGAGACCTTAAGAACTGATATGTTGTTGAAGCGATTCATGACATGGATGAGGTCCAAAGAGGTATATGCAATTCATGGAAGGAAACTAGATGCACTATCATCTAGTCACTTGTACTAGTGACACCATGTTGTTGAAATTTGTGGATGCATCTAACCAAGTAAAGAGTGTTGAACTTTGTTGTTATTTGATGGATTCAATTGTCTTTGAGGTGGAGGTATAAAATGTTGTGCAAGGTGCTCATAATGTGACCAATTATGTGGTTGTTGGATGAATGTTGATGGAGAGACACTCCACTTTGGACCCCATGTATGATATATTGCATAGACTTCATGTTAGAGGATATTGGCAAACATTTTTGGGTTTAAGAAATTGTAGATAAGGCTATAAGTCCCCCACCAAATATATTTACAGTCATACTAGGGAACTTAGCATGATGAGGACTCACACCGAAGGCAAGTTGTCACCAAGTTAATTACTTTGCATTGTATTGTTACACAATAACCAGGTTTAAAGAGGTTGTTTGTGACATGTGAGTGGACAAAATCTAAATATTCGAAGATTAGAAATGGTATTCAAATTGTAAATCTTGTATATGTTGAGGGTTTTTGGATGTTGAGGAAATGGTTACATTTTTTGAGGAAAAGAGTCTTGCATATGCTGGATAGTGAGAAACCCTCAGCGGGTTACTACCATGAGGTCGAGGATATGGTCAAGGAGGCCATTAGAGCCACCTGTGAATGTGACGATGCCAAATACCTCTCTGTCAATGAGGGCTTGGTTAGATGGTAAAGCAAGCATGTTTTATAGTCCCCACCAAAGGTTCAAATTTTGTCAAAGATATGTGTCACCCCTTGTGATCGGTCTCGCTTGTGCAATGGGCTGCTTCAAGTGGTTGGGGTCAAGTGCAAATCTTGGGAGATTTTGGTGAAATAGACACCCCACACTTGTGGCTTCTTAGCCAAAGGGATTTTGGTGAAATAGATACCCCCTACCTGTTCTTCTTAGCTAATCACATAGCATTTTAATATTCCCATATAGAGGAAGGGCACACTTGCCTTATAGTGATAATAGGAAGAATATTGTCAAAAAAATACATGCCACTATGGGAGATCATTGGCAACATGTACATTGACCAACGCCATAGGCTTTTACATGTTGTTGGGTACTGTTTGAACCCAGTGTTATAATATGAGTAGAGCTTTTGTGCATATGCAAATGTGAAGAGGGGCATGTTTAACTATGTTGATCAATGTTTTAGACATAATGATGCTACTCACAAGAGTTTTCTTAGCCAACCTCAGGAATTGAGGACTGCAAATGGATTGTTTTCCATTAGCAGCGCACTCAAAGCAAGAAAGGATTGTCACCGGGTACTAGTCTTTCAATTTCACTGCGAGATTAGAATTTCTTTTAATTTTGAATTTGAATTTGTTTATTTTCAAATAAATAGTAATGTATGTACTATACGAGGCATATGGGGGGGGCGTTTTAGCAAAGGCACTCGCTCTACATCTGGTTGCAAATGAAATTGGGGTTTCTATGAGCATATGCATTCTAAAAGACACAACTTGCTAACTTGGAAACAACTAAATGAATTGGTGTTTGTGAATCATAATCACAAACTCCAAATTAAGCAGTTGAAAGGTTCAAACTTGTTTAATTTTTACTTAGTATTGGTGAAATTGGTTTACCCAAGTACGCTATACTGTTTACCTAGGTATTGTTTAAATTTTTTGGTTCATACTTTCAAAGTTCAATGTCAAGTTGTATCTAGATTCTAAACTGAATTCTACTTCAAATGACACTGATTTTACGGCCTTTGAGATGGAAGATGGTGATCCAACATTTCAATTGGATCATTGAGCATCATGATGGTGAGGAGGATCCCAAGTATTGTTTAAATTTTTTGGTTCATACTTTCAAAGTGTTAGGTAACTAGAGAGGTAGTGGGGTTGAGGACAACACTTTCATAAGGGGGATGGAATGTTAGGTAGCTAGAGAGGTAGTGGGGGCCCCAGAGGGCCCATAGTTATAATAGTAGAGGCCATTCAATGTAAGGTGGACTAGGTCCACTATATTATTAAATAATGCCCACTATGGTAGTTAGATATAATAAATGGAAGAGGACTTCTTAGAAGGTTCCTCCTCTAGAATGTTCTTAGATGGTTGGTAGCAATATATAAATGGGTTTAAACAATGTAATGGGATATGAAGAGAAGTATTGTATTTGGAGCTGAAGCTCAATAGGAGGAAGCCCCCTCGAAGAGGCAAGTGAACAGGAGATGATCCCTTCCATAATAGGATCCATTGTATGGTGTTGCCCTACCTCAAGGGTTTTCTTATAATAGAGTGTGGTTTTCATATATTATTTTGGATCTATTCTGGTGTACTTTGTATTCAAATCTTTGTGTCTTAACACAAAGTTAATGTCAAGTTGTATCCAAATTCTGTTAAATTTCTTTAAAAATCAGAACCTAGTTGCAGATTTAAATAAATAAAAAGTAGAACCGAACTTCTTAATACAAAAATCTGAACATGCTGATTTTCTTAACACTCTAAATGCAACGGAAATAAACACATAAAGACACAAGCATTCACACACAGAAAATACTCAATGATTTTTTGGTCAAATGACCTTGGAAAAACCCAACTGGGAAAACCGGTCTTCTACTTGGTGATTTCTTATTATTTCAGGAAAGGGCAATCTCAAAATTTTTACATCTGCTGTTTAGAAAACTTATCCGAGGCAAAATCTTTGCCTTCAACAAATTCACAGCTCTCACTCCCCCTCACCTTATTCACAGTCTGGCTGCTGGTGTGCCGTACGGCCTGTATGACTTTGCTATACGGCCCAAGCCGCGCGACCTAGCTGCTGGGCACGCCGTACGGGCTGTATGGCCTGCTGGCACGGCCCAGATCGGGCTGGTTACTTGCTGGGCATTGGAGGTAAGCTGGCTGAGCAGAAAAGGAGGCCGTACGAACCCTTCTCCTCTTGCTGAAGCTTTCTCTGTAGCTGAACCTGCTCTCACTGCTGTAGTTGCTCTTTCACCAAGTCGACTTGTGCACAATGAGGCCCCAAAACCCTATTTCTTCCTTGGCAATTCGGTCTGGGCCCACCAGTCATCTCAATGGTTGAGATTAGATCCGAATGGAGGACTCAGATCGAATGCCTTATGCCTATAGAAAAAATTAATTTTTCCTAAGTCATCTAAGTGTAGAAAACATAAATTAAGTTGGGCCCCTTCTTGGTGGGTCCCCCTGCCAGATTTGGTGCACCTCCAAATCTAGCGAACCCATTCTTGTCTAACTCCATTTCTAAATTGAATTCTACTTCAAGCGACACTGATTTTACAGCCTTTGATACGGAAGACATTGATCCAACATTTCAATTGGATCATTGAGCATCATGATGGTCAGGAGGATCCCAAGCCATTGTATGTAGAGGATTCTGCATGGTTGGAGCAAATAATTGACGCAGGGGAAGGGCCTTTTTCTGGCCCTCAATCTTTATATATGCCACATGATTTATTGATTTTTTCATTTTGCTTCATGCAATGGTCCATGATGTTTTTAATATATCATGTACTATGTTGTGCGATTTTGGATATCCAAATGTGTTATTTTTGCATTATTTATATTGTAAACCGTCATATAGAATTTCAGTGCAAAAACTATTCTATTTTTTTCTTCTGGAAATTATGTGTATATCTTATATTTTTCTATTTGCTAAGTCTTTGTGTGGTTGACCCTTGGGCTTTAGTCAAGTTGCGGGTCAACTTTAACCTTTAGACCATAATGGGTCATGCACTAAGTCTAGTTGAGTGGCTTTGAGGTAGGATTGAGCAGTTGACTTTGGTCTAGATTGTAAAGTTTGTGTTAGGTATTTAACATAATAAAATTATTATATACTATCATAGGTCGGCCCCAAGATCTTACTTGAGGTTGCTATCAGAGAGGTTAGGTGTGATTAGCAGCTCTCTAAGATCACTGTTAGTCCTTTGTCCTAGAAATTCTGCATTTGTTGTGCACTATTCTAGTGCATGTGACATTTTTCACATTTTCAGAAATTATTTTTGTTCTCTTACCCCTCAGGTCTCATGAGAAAAAACACCAGTAAACAAAATTAGTAATTCTAAAAATATCAAATGCTCTACAACCTTTGAGAAATTTTTGTATGGGAGTGTTTCTCTTTCGGAGTCTCGTCCGTCATTGCATTCTGTGTGTTGTCCATTTAAAATGCATAAAAGGTCCCATTAGGATTTGTAACACAGTGTAGCTGAAGCCTTCAAAATTTGCAGATTAGGAGTTCTCAAGAGGATTAAGCAAACTTGGCAGTTAGTATCTAGACAATTACATCGTGCCTTTGGTGGTCCTTGAAGTGAGTGGGATTTGGTTGCAAGATGAATTAGACCTTTTCTTTGGATAGGTGATCAATTGATTTAATTCCCCCCTTTGTAGGAAAGAGGCTGGCCAAGAAGGGTTTTTGCATATGTAGAGATCTATGGGTAATATATTCCCAATAACTGGTTGTCTTGGAGAATTGCCAATCGGGCTCAAATGCTTTGGTTGTGGACAAACAAGCCCTTCACTGCACTTTGTAAGACAATTCTAGATGTTGACTTGCTTAAGATGAATTTGGATGCTAATGGACCTATTTGGAAAAAATGGAAATGGTCCTATGGGAGGTCCTTCATGGGTTACAAACTAAGGAGCTCTATTATGAGATTTGGCCAAAGTATCCCCTTGTAGATCAAGTTACAAGAAATTGGCCATTCAAGACAATTAAACAAGATGGGTTAGGAGCTTTCAACTTTCAAGTTATTTGAAAATCCCATTGTTCCTTCAAGATTATTGTGTTTGGGTGTTTGTTCTTCAATAATAGTTTATAGGTTAAGGATACGCTCCATCAGTATAGTCTTACAATGGTGCTTCCTAATTTGCCACTACTAGGCCAGTTGTGTGGAGTTGCAGAGTTGCTAGAGTCATTTGGGTATGGATTTCCGTTGAATACTTTGTTGTCCACCTCATTGGAAAGGGGTAATTTTTTGGAACAAATGGATGGTGTGACAAGCAAGAAGAAGTGTATGGGACATCATCAGATTGACAAACATTTCCTTTTTATGGAAAAGGCGATGTTGTGCGACTAATCCATTTCATTTACGACAAGTCACAACTTTTAGATCAAACCTAGCTGTATAAATCTTAGTTAGGATTGGCCATTTCTGGAAAGCTGTAGTTTCTCTTGAGATCGGAACAAAGCTGACATACTAGCTCTCCTCACCTATGTTGGGAGCGGTAACTTGTGTGGGGTTAACCTGCATTTCATGCTTTGGTTCCATGATGTATAATTGTTGATGCATTTGTTATTGTTCAGTAATGAAAAATGAGATTTCCTTTTCAAAAACGAAAAGGATTTCTATGGTGAATGTAGGCAGATTTACATTACAAGCTTGCTCTACACTGCAAATTTTCAGAAATTTCACTGCCCAGTTGATTTGTAACACAAAATCAACTGACCAGTGATCTTCCATTTCACATAGACTGAAAATCCAAGAAATAGTTCGAATCCAGCTGCAATATGCACATAAATTGCTACGTCTGAAGTTTTTTGCCCCAAAGGAAAAATCTGTCTGGAACGTCCCTGAAATTTGTCTGGAACGTCTTGGGGACGACCAGCAAGTCCCTGAGTCCCCAATGGAGTCCCCAACAATTTGGGTAAGTTTCCTAAGGGTCCCCAAGTCCTCGAAACGCGGGGACGGCGAGTACGTGGGTTTTTTTGGGGGGGACGGGTCCCCGTGCAACATAGTTATTTTTGTATCTCTAATATTTGGGCTGGTGTTCACTACATCGTCCCCTGAAATTTGGGGGGACTCTGCATGTCCCTGAGGTGTGTCCTCGAAATTTGATGGAACATTGGTATTTACTATGGAATGCAGACATTTCCTCGAGGCTAAGTTACCGGATCTGGCAGCCCCAGATCGGATACGGATCCATATCCGGATCTGCCCAGGATCCACTTTGAAACGCATCTTCTATAGACGAAACACATCTCGACAATTGGGCGATTTTTCTTCTTCGTGGACTTGGTAACCATCTTCCTACGCGGTCATATACTCGTCTCCGCACTCACTGACAACTCATAACTATCATTCGATGGCTGGCCGCTTGAAGTCAACGAACTCTAATTATCTAAGTTTTGAATTTTAAATGTGAATAAGATATTTCGTTTGAATTTCACGTCGACGGCTCTAGCGGAAAGGAAACACGACAGTCTGGGAATCAATAAATAATGCCGTTGCAGTTGGAGGATAGACCTTCGTGATATGGAGGATAGTCTCGACCTTCGTATGACAGATCAAATCACATAACCAATATAAAGATCGCTCTTTGGTTTGTTTTCGTTTAGCCCTCAAATTGGTCTGCCTTCGTGGATCGACTAATGACCTTCTTGAGCTTAGCTTGACAACACAACATGTATGATGTAATTTATACAAACTTTAATATATAAAGTAATAACTAATACAAACTTTAATATAAAAACTAATAATTAATATAAGTATATAAAGTAATAATTTTGTTTTTGTAAGTTAGAATTTGTATTAGAACCTGCTAAGGAGTAAAATTTACGGCTGTCATACTATCCCAAGAGGCTATGGTAGCATTGCCCTGGTGGGAAACTAATGCTGCAACATGGCCATTAAAGTTCACAGTATCCATGCAAAACTTGAAAAGCTGTAAGAAACCTGAAATGTAAGGAGCTAGATCTAGTATGCCACGCAGGGCGAAAATTCTTTTAGCTAGACTGTGCATGCCGAAATCAAAAAACTGAACTGAGCTAAAACTGTAAATTCCTAAATCTGAGAAGTCGCGCAGGGCAGAGAACTTGTGAATTATTCTATCTGAAAGCATAAAAACATGGGAAATCTGAGCAAGAAGGAGCTATCCAGAGCTGGGGTCGAGCCTCTGCTTGTTCCGTCGGTCTTGCGCGATGTCCCTGCTTGGCGCACCTATGTCCGATATAGCATGCCTGAGATCCTGAAGAAGATTCAGCAAGAGCTCCTCACGACGAATTTGTTCTTCTTCCTTGTGCTGCATTTCTTTGATGGTGCCATTGATGTCCTCAATTGCTTGCTTGATGGCAACCAAAGAGTCATTGAGAACTTCCTTCCCAGCATGGCGGGTGTAAACCGGAGAGGGCAGAGGAGGTGGAGGCAAGTCAGAAGACGAGGTGGGGGAGTTAGAAGAAGGGAGGGGGGAGGACGAAGAAGAGAGAGGACGAGGAACTGACGGAACGGGAGGAGCGGAAGGTGGAGGAGGGGGAGGTGGAGGCTGGTAAGGAGGCGACGGGTTAAGGCTTGGAGCGAAGCTTAGGGAGTTGCCATGGCTGTCGAACCATTCAACACGACATGCGTAAGGAGATGACAATGAAGGCAATTCAGGAGTGGTGGCCCGTTCGGGAGGGTGGTCCGGGGAGGTGGCACGAGAAGAAGCAATGGGAGGCTCCAGGGTGGTGGCGCGCGCAGGGTCTTGAGGCGAGCTTGGACGAGCCTGCTTGCCTCTTCCTCTCGAGCCTCTGCCTTTTGCAGTATACTAGGCCGCACCCCATTACGACTTACCTCGAAGTCGAGGCATCAGGAAAAGCACCGGAAACCAGAGATGAAGTGCGTGAAAAGTGTTGCTTGAGGGACGAGAAACGAGCTAGACCCAGAAGCAATGGTGGACCGGAGAATACGTGCTAGGCTCAGAGGGTCGAGAGCGCCACGAAAGCTCGAGCCAAAGGTAGAAACCCAGAGTGTCTGCAGGAGGAGGCCAAGACTCGGGAGGTCGAGGGCTTGAATGAGCCATGGCTTTCCAGAATGTAGGCCTAAAATCGCTGAAGCGGGCAAGGTGATGGGACTGAGCTTGCGTCCAGCCCATTGCCATTGTCGCTCCCACAAACAGATGCGCCATAACATTAAACCAATCCCAATTGAAATGAATGTAGAGGAGCGTCAATCGAGGCATTAAACTCATAGATTAATGGTGGAGGTTAGTGCGGCTTGAGCTGGCGAGGGATGTGGCCATGTGTCCGCCCCTCTGGTTGCCCACCTGTAGTGTCCGATGTCACCCCATCCGGGGAGTATATAAAGTAATAATTAATATAAAATTTAATATATGTTTTAATAATGAATATAAATTTTAATATAGTTTTAATTTATATGACACTTTTATATATTATAAGTTTATTATTTAAGTTATATAAAGTAATCATTGTATTAAATTTAATTATTATTTATATACTATAAGTCTATAATTTAACGTATATAAAATAATTAATATGTTATATTAGTTATTATTTATAAGTATTATATTTTAATTATTTAATATAAGTATTATATTCCTTTTCCATGTAATGGGTGGTGATTAGGGTAAACCTTTGATGTAGACAATAGTATGCTTAACCCGACAAAGATATCGAGTATTAACATATCAACATGTCATAGAAGCAACCGGCCTGAAGATTTGACCCCACTTGCAACCATTACAAATGTAAATATGAATTATATATTTAAAAATTTATATTTTTTTAATTTCTATACAAGTTTTGTTTTTAAAAAATTATAAAAATATATTTATGTTGTTTGTACTTGCCGTTTACTTGTCGTATCCGGATCATGGCTTTTCAAAAATTAGACGGAACCGTTTCTGGATCCAGATCCATATTTGAATCCTGGTAACTTAGCCTCTAGGGATTCTTTAACTGGATTAGGGGGTGTGGGCATGGTTGTTTGGATAAACCTTTCGTAGGTTTACTTCCAGTCCCTGTATGGTTGCTTCAACTACTCTTGTATTTTTCTCACTATTGATCAATCTCTTAGCCCTAGGCCCATAATTTTTGATATCTGTCCAAGGAAAAAATACCCTAGGATATAAATCCTAACTGAGCTGCCACACTAATGACCACAACAAATATATACATACATAGGCACTCCGACAGACCGTCCATCCAGACCTCATGGGATTTGTCCAGGGATGATCAATCCCCTAGGATATAAATCCTAACTGAGCTGCCCAGCTGGTGGTCAGGATACCATAGTATCATTTGCATCACTCCCCCTTTTGAGGGAAGTCCTTTCGGACTACACCAAGCTTGTTTCGGAAGTACTTAAACTTCACACGAGACAAAGGCTTAGTCAACACATCTGCTACCTGTTGATCTGTGCCAACATACTGGAGCTTCACAACTCCCTTCTGTACCAAGTCACGAATGTAGTGTTACTGGATCTCAATGTGCTTCGTCTTATCGTGGAACACTGGGTTCTTTGTCATCTTTATGCAACTCTGGTTATCACAAAAGATCACGGTAGCATCCATCTCTAGGTCAAATAGCCCTGTCAACAACTTTCGAAGCCATATGGCTTCACAACTGGCGAAGCATGCTGCAATGTACTTCACTTCTGCCGTACTGAGAGCAATATTGGATTGCTTCCTGCTTTTCCACGAAGTCATGGATGACCCCAAATTGAAACAACATCTTGCAGTGCTTTTTCTGTCTGAAGCACTTCTAGCCCAATCTGAATTAGTATAGCCATATAGTCTAAAGTCACAATCTCCAGTATAACAGAGGCCATAGTCTAGCGTACCCTTAAGGTATCTCATCACATGCTTTGCAGCTACAAGGTGAACATGTCTAGGCTCCACCAGATGCTGACTCAAGGTGTTCACAACAAAGCATATATCTGGTCTAGTATTCGTCAGATACATCAACGAACTAATCATCTGTCTGTATAGAGTAACATCAACTATTTCTGACTAAGTATCAACCACTAACTTCAGATTCGTTTCCATAAGAGTGGACATAGATTTACAGTCCATCATGTCGAATCTCTTTAGAATTTCCATAGCATACTTTCCTTGATTAAGGAAAATCTCTTCCGGGCTCTGCCATACTTCAAGACCTAAGAAGTAGTGCATCGGGCCTGTTATCGCACGGTTTGTAGGATAGTTCCAAGGGCTTGAGTCAGGGCTTGAAACCGGCGTAACAGGAGCTTCCCCACCCACTGTCACCTCGATGGGGGGCTCTTTCTATTTAGGAGGGAAAGTCCAAGGGAGACGTCCCTA
>ML790623.1:68168-91308 GCA_009831015.1 Picea engelmannii | reverse complement strand
ACAAATCTGGCTGAGAAGAAGAAGATGGGTCCTCCAGGACCATGCTCAAGTCGCTCCTGCTCTCGTACTCCATGTCTAGGACCATGTGGGCCTCGAGACATGATCTCCTAGTTATCCCTAGATATCGGGGATAACAGGGCCTAGATCCTTCATTCAAATTCAACGACAAGCTTCTTCTTACAATCTGTGATGAACTTTTCTTCACCTGTCAAGAATAAGTCATCCACATATAGCAACAATATAACTGGTCCATCATCCACAATCTTGAAGTAAAGATTGGGATCAACTTTACTCTTGGTAAAGCCCAAGCTCATCAGAAAACTATCAATCCTGCCATACCAAGCTCTTGGAGCTTGCTTCAAACCATACAAAGCCTTCTTCAACTTTTAGACATGAGTTTTCCTGTCTTGTACTTCGAAACCTGGTGGCTGTTCTATATACACTTCTTCTTCAATAACATCGTTCAAGAAGGCTGTTTTCACATCCATTTGGTGTAACTTCCACTTCATCTTGGCTGTGAGTGCCATGATGGTTCTGATAGATGTGTATCTTGCTACTCGAGCAAAGGTTTCTTCATAATCAATGCCTTCTTTCTAGGAAAATCCACGAGCCACAAATCTTTCTTTGTATTTCTCAATACTTTCGTTTGCTGCATGTTTTATTTTGAATATCCATTTAGAAGATACTACATCTTTGTTTTCTAGTTTGCGAACCACTTCCCACACATCATTCTTTAGAATAGATTGGTATTCTTTAGTCATGTCATCCATCCATTCCTTCTTTTGAGCAGCTTCTTCAAAGCAAGTAGGTTCTTTATTAACGAGATCGCACATCAAGGCGACATAACTGGAGTATGGCTTAGGCTTCTTGCTTCGTCTCATGGTTCCTTCGGGAGCACCATACTTCTCTGCATCTTGAATGATCTCACGTGCCCAAGTTGGTTTCCTCTTGTGAGAGATGATCTCACGAGGTGGTTCCTGAGGTTCCACCATATCATGATCCTTTGGTATAACATCATCGGGAGTAACTACAACTTCCTTGTTAGGTTCTACAACTTTGGGAGCTACAGGTTCTTCTTCATAGACTTCTTCTAATTGACATTTCCTCGATATGCTGAAAGCTGCATCTTCATCAAAGGTAACATCTCAACTGATCTCAATTTGACCGTAACCTGGGATATAGATTCTGAAGGCCTTAGAGACCTCACAGTATCCAACAAATACTCCTTTCTTTCTGGAAGGATCTAACTTGGTTCTCTTCTCTTTCAGAATATGTAAATAGACTGGACAACTAAATATTTTGAGATGGTTGACTTCTGGCTTCTTTCTGGTGAACATCCCTTCGGGAGTCTTGAATCCAAGTGCACTATGGGATATTTTGTTCTGGACATATACTGTTGTTCTGGCTGCTTCAACCCATAAGTGCATTGGAAGATCTTGATCATGGATCATGGCTTTCACTGCTTCCATGATTGTTAGATTCTTTCTTTCTGCTACACCATTCTTTTGTGGGTTATATGGAGTGGTGACCTCCCTCTTAATTCCGACATCTCTACAAAATTCTTTGAATTCTTTTGAAGTGTACTCTCCTCCATTATCTGACCTGAGTATCTTAATCTTTTTCTCGGAGAGGTTTTCTACTAAAGCTTTGAATTCTTTGAATTTTTCAAATACTTCATCTTTTAACTTTAAGAAATAAACCCAAGTCTTACGAGAGTAATCATCAATAAATGTGACATAGTATACATACCCACTTAATGAAGTTGATGGTATTGGACCGCATACATCTGAATGAACAATATCCAATATTCCATCCGCTTTGCTGTCACTTTTCGGAAAAGGATTCCTTGTAATATTTCCTTGTGCACATCCTTTACATACACCTTCATGATCAACCTTTAATTCTGGTAAACCTGTGACTACCTTGCTCACATAGGGTAGGGATTTGTAGTTAATGTGAGCAAGCCTTCTATGCCAAAGTTCACATGGACTTACAGTAGTGTGTGTTAAAGCTGCATCTGAGTGGCCATTTAATTTGTATGAGCCACCTTCTTCTATTCCAATGACAATTGCATCTTCTAGAGTTTTTCCTTTGGACCACATAAGAACTTTACCATCTATAAACGCAACCCAGAAACCTTTCTTGTCTAAAGCAGAAATAGAAAGTAAATTTTTCTTCAAACCCGGTACATAAAGTACATCCTTCATCCTTATTGGAGTTCCCGAATCAAGCTTGTAGGTGGCTTCTCCTATTCCTTTGATTGGATATTGATAGTCATCTCCAAGTGAGTCTTTCTGGGGTGAGTTCTTTTCTTCAAGGATGGAGAGAGTATTCTTGTGACCTGTCATGTGCTTGGAAGCACCACTATCTATGAGCCAAGTATCATTTCCAGGTGTCATGGTCCCAGAGAGAGATGAAAACAAAACATATTCTTCTATCTCTTCTCTAGCTGACTTCTTGGGTGGTTCATCATCTTCGGTAGAGAGAGATGAAAACAAAACATATTCTTCTATCTCTTCTCTAGCTGACTTCTTGGGTGGTTCATCATCTTCGGCTGCATGGGCATGATGTCTTTTGTTATTTTTCTTCTTGTATTCTTCTATCTTGAGAGGACAATTTTTAGCAATGTGTCCCATCCTTTCACAAATTCTAGCACTTGAAGGAGGAAAAATCCCTTTGCCTCCTTTGTCCTTTCTGGTACTTCTGAAATTTCTTAGGAGAGTGAGGCGCCTTATGAGAGTGAATCTCCTTGTGAAAGTGAGTCTCTCTCTTTCCCCTTCCTTTCTTGGCATGAGCAACTAGAGCTTCATCTTCATCTTCTCTTAGAATGGCTTCTTTGTTTGCAACTATTGCTTCTTCTTGAACACACTCTGCCCATAAACTGTCAAATTGATGTTTTTCTTTTCTAGCACATACTGTTTGGATAAAAGCATCCCAAGGTCTTGTGAGACCATTGAGAGCAGTCATCACGATCTCATCTTCATCTATTGTGTCTCCAATTGCTTCTAGTTGTTCCTTAAACTAAGAAACCCTAGAAAAATAGTCTTGAATTGTTTCTTCTTTTTGCATTTTAACATTCTTGAGTTGGGTTCTCAAGTTCATTTTTCTGTTAATATTTCTTCCTTCATACATCCTGGATAGGGCATCAAACATTTCCTTTGGGGTATCCTTGGAAGACATTTGAGGGATCAAGTGGTCTTTGACGAAATTTGCAATTATTCTCTTTGCCCTAATCATGTCCTTCTTGTACTTCTCTTTGGCCTCATTTTCTTCTGGCTCCATAACATTATTCTTTATAAATTGCACAAGATCATTCTCTTCGAGAATGAGACCAATTCTGTATTTCCAGGCACAAACATTTTCCACACCTTCTAACTTTTCATCAAACATAGTGCTTGAAGGTATTTTGACCAAAAAATGGAAATGCTCAAAAAATGAAACAGACCTTACTAGAAGATGCGTTGGGCTGAGGTGAGTTGACTAGTGTTGTCTGTTTCTGAGAATTCCAAGATTTGACCTCTGAAACTTGACCTGCACATATCTGGATTGGTAATTTCAAGTTTTCTGGTTTTCTGGTAACAATCAAACTCTAATTTTGATTTTTCGGAAGATTTGACCACTGGAAGACTTCGTCCAGGCTATCAAAAAATGCGCTAGGGTTAGGCGCAACTGCCAATGCTATTCTTGGTCAGAAATTCCTTCTCTGTAAAAAGCCCTAATTTTCTTGTCCCGACAACCAAGAGATGTAAATACCCAGTAACAGTGCTCTTATTCAGTCTAGCTCTGATACCATGTTAAGTTTTAATGCTGTTAATAAGATATATCCAAAGTACATGAGCATTTAATACATCAACAACATATAAGGATCACTGAAAGAAACACAATCACAAGGTACACAACATTTTATCTTGGGAGACCCTCGTGGGGAAGAAAACCCAGCAAAAACTTCCTTAATATAGATGGACCAAAGACCGAACAGAAGATCCTCCTCTATTCCTTCACTAGGAAGAGTAGCGCACCATTTAACCAAGAAATATCAAGAGATAGACCAAAAACCCTCCTTGACGTCAACCCCAGTTGTAGTAGGTTCTCCTCCAAAACTTCCACACTGCAGAGCTAGGTGTGTGTGTGTCCAAATGAGGCGCTGGCCTCTCTTATAAATAGTGGTCTGGCCAGCCTATAATTAGGTCTAGGCCGACCTGTCACTTTACCCTCTTAATTTACATTTAACCGTCAAGGCACAATAGGGCTGACTTTTACAAAGGCACAATAGGGCCTAATTAAATATAATATAATAATATTATTCAACTCTCTCTTAGGTAGAATATTCTGAGAAGTTACAATATTTCAACAGTCCTCACATCCCCGCATCCCAAAACTTGGTGGAACATTGGTAATTACCAATGAAAGCAGATGCTTCCTCAAGGGTTTCACTATTAGGACTGGGGGCATGGACAAAACTTCAGTGGTTTCTAGATAAGCCTTTCATAGGCTTATTTTGAGTTCCATCATATGGTTGCTTGAAGTATTCTTATATTTCTCACTGTTGATCAATCTCTTAGCCTCAGATTTTCTCATATCCTAAGCCAAAGAATGTAAATTCATACCTGTGGATTCCTAATGGCCAAGGCTCACTGTTATCAACTATTGCTGCCCATGTGATTATTCCAACACAGGTTGGATCTGAAGTACAAAATAAAATGCCTTACACTATGACACTATAAAGTGGTAATGAGTTGTGTTTGCATTCAAATTATCATTAGTTATGTTGAAATTTTTATAATTTTTATTCCAAAACAGCCATGAGTACATATATTCTGAAATACAAAAGAGCTTGCATTCAAATTATCATAAGTTATGTTGAAATTTTTATAATTTTTATTCCAAAAGAGCCATGAGTACATATATTCTGAAATACAAAAGAGCAAAGGCTCTATTACTAGAGTATCATATACGGCCAAGGCTAGGACTTAACTGTACTTCCAAAATAAACCTTACTACTACAGCAACTCTACGAGCAAGAGAGAACAGAGACAACAGACTTAGCAGGAATGAAATATAAAAGACACCTGAGTTAACCTGACTGAGATTGTGCATACAGGGATTATCATGCACAGAATTCCCTGAAGCATATAAAGCAATGCCATCCCTTGCAGTTGGGATGTAAGCCACGTACAGTATACAAAGGTGCCTTTTCAAAGCCTTGTAAAGTTCCAGGAACTCTAGTTGCTTGAAATCCTGCCTTTTCACCAAACACTTGATTTTTGTGTACATGTTGGGAACCTGATCCACCATGATAAACATGCAATAGTCCCAGATGGTAGATTCTATTTATCCAACCACAGTCCAGAGATTCAAATGGTTATTAGCAAAACAGTCTAGAAGGCCAGTTCTGAATCCTATTAAGTGTAAACAAGTGGTCTCCATGGAGAAGGTAATCTGTCTTAGCTATCTTGGTTTCAATTAGTACTGCTGTTGCTATCAATTTGAGTAAATCCAGACTTCTGCTATGATTGCAGACATTTTGAACTGGTCTTACCACCTGCAGAGTCTTAGCAGCATCAGAGATGGACATGCATCACACTAATTTCTCCACTCTTCATAGGATGAGAAACTCCACAAGGCATCCTTGCTTTGAGCACTCCTGCATAATTGAGCTCTCATGCAGAGAACTATCATAAATTATGACACTATTTGCAGAGGGATGAAAGCTTGAAGAAGCAATTGAGCGTGGCAAGGTTTGAAAATGGTGTAGAAAGAGGTCACCCTTTGAGGACTGTAGCCAGGCAAGGAATCACTTTTCATGTCAGAGTTTTGAAGGGTCTGACTGGGCATTAAGCATTTCATTTTTCTAAATAGCAAAACTCTATAGTAGCTTTCTGCAGAAATACTTAACGAAAATTAGTTTAATGCCCTAAAGGTGAAAAGTAATTTCTTCTCGTGATGCATGTGCTGCTTTTACATTTTAGCAGATCTGATGGCTTGAACAGTTGGAATATATAAGTACTCATTTTTCCAAGTACCAGTGTCTGATGCTTATGCTTGCATCATCCACAATAGATGCTGAAATGGTATTTCTATATAACTCTGGATAAGATGAAATTGGTGGAAAATAACAATTAAAAAGAAATTTGTTTATCATTATTTGGAGAACTGAGAAAGTATGCCCCAACAAGTGAAAGAGCACTCATTGAAATACATGATTGCGATATGAAAATAGTTGAATATAACAATAATAAGAAAATTGTTTATCATTATTTGGAGAGCCGAGAAAGTGTCTCACGACAAGTGAACACTAAAAGAGCACTCATTGAAATACGTGATTGTGATAAGGTGTTACATAGCACTTGTTTAACCACTCAGGATTATAGAACCTTATCATTTTGCAATCAAGGATTTTAGTTTCCTGATTAATGGCCCAGAAATTACTGACAAGACTTTGGCACAGAATTTCAAATAATTATTGCACAGCCCATTTCCTTGTACGTATTTTTCCTATTATGATTAGCTTGCCATAGGTTTTTCAAAACAACTGATTTTTTTGATTAGCACAACATATTTTAGATCTGGTTTATTGGTGAATCCTTATCACTTATTAGTTATTACTTTTTTCATTTGGATGCTAGTCAAATAGGCCTCTTCTTGTCAAGTTGTTTCATTTCATAGATGCTCCTTTGATCTCTTTCTTGATTGCTACTTCCTGGCTTGAGAGGAGTTATAGTTCATGAAATTGATTGTGTACAATTTTGCTTGCAGTAAATCAGAGTTTGTGATATACAAGCTGAAAGAGATGGGAAAAGTGGAAGAGAAGGATATTGTTGCAATTGTCAAGCAGTTCAATCGACTAGATACTGATAATTGTGGCAAGATCACTTTATCACTTCTAAGTGGTCATTAAGCTCCTCTGTTATGTTTATTGTCATATTTGTATCATCGTACAAAATTATAGAGGTATTCTTTGTGTTTACTGGAAAGCTTGGTCTTATCCTGCATATGATGATATATGACCAGGTTTGACCCTTGATTCTCACATTGAGGATGACTGTATTATATGCCAGATAAATGAAATCAGCTATAGCTAGTGCATTTTCAATGAAACTGTCCAGTTCTTTGTCTGAAGCTGCAAAATATTGATATTGAACTATGTCGTCTTCACATGATATAAGCATTATGGTTTGAAAGCAATACTACCATGACATAATACAATCAACAACATAATTTGAACAGAGGCTTGCAGATAAATCATTTTCATTATTACTCAGGTTGACCACTCGACTTACAGTCTGTGTACTCAAATACATAACTATACGAACACTTGAAGTAATTCTCAGTTACAACCATTGCCAGTTGGTTGCCATGATCAACATCTCTTCCAATTTGCATGCTTATCTTTTCTAACTGTAGTTTGCAAACAGTTTGGTGATATTTCATTGGTGCATGTATCTATTGGTAACGCAATGGTCATCGGTGGTGCTCGATGGAATTAGGTGGTAGCTAGTGATAGTCAGTGGCTACTTGATACTCTATCTTTTGCCAACATTTCTTCGGGACTTACCTTGCTAGGTGTCCTTACCTGGCTTATCTCTTAACTTCTCAGTTCTAACTTAGATTATCTATCTTTGCAAATCAATGCTCTCTCCATGAGATATTTTAATTTTTGGGGTCTAGTGGGGAGGGTATTTTTGTATTACTACAGCTAGCATACGTACATCACAAAACATTGTTGCCGGCTAGTTATCTATTTGAAAAACCCACTAATCATCCCCTATTGTTACCTCAGCTTTGCATTGTCACCGCAACATTCATCCCTGAAGATGCTTAATTGTTGCATCCTCATCTTGTAATCTTTGCTAATAAACTAGTATAGACCCATCTTAACTCCAGTTCTATGAAGCGCCGAGAGGGATCAAATCTCTCAAGGTGCAAACTCTTCCTCCTTAACCCTTTTTAGAGCAAAAGGTTAGAGCCGACATATACAATTTTCATTTACTTAATTGTTTTTATTATTATTTAAGAGTGACACATGTCAGCTCCACATTGAATTTAGGCACGAAATCACACATCAACCTAATACTGGACTGTAGAATGCGCCTATCGGCGCAATGACTTCGATTTTGGACCCGGCTCAATTCAGGCTGTGTTAGATTTTGGGTAAAATTACTAAACAGCAGTCTCTTTTTAATTTCAATGCTGAAAACAACTCAGATCTGTATCTTAATCAGAAATAAGAGCATATAGAAGATAGATCTACAACAGACAGTAACAGCTGAAGAGAAAACTCAGAAGCATGTACAATAAATCTCAGATCTGAAACTGTAAAGGAAATGCTTTCTAAATAATAGCAGATCTATATAACTTAGTTCTGAAAACTCAGATCTTTAACACATAGATATATATGACTCAGAACTAAAACTAAGATCTGAAATTCAGCATAAACAATTTACAATAAACACATCTTATAGATCCATACAAAGCTTACTCCATAATTCTATAATCAGATCACATCTACATTAAAGTAGAAGTAAGTAGGAATCATACCTGGTACAACAACCTACCTCTGAAGATAGCACAAAACCACAATAGATATAGGTCCTGAATGTTATGCTCAGACAAAGGTTCAGTTCATGGATCTACAAAAGATCTTTTATGCCAAGGTTGAAGGAACTTTCAAGCCACCAAGATTAGGGTTTCTGGAACAAAGACACCAAGGACCCAAACCCTTCCCGGCCAAAGAAAACCTCAGATCTATACCCACAGGTCTGTAGGTAAACCCTTGCTTCTACCGTGGAAGATCCACCCCACAAAGACAAGGAATAAAATACACAAGATAGCAGATCTGAATAAGGGTCATACCCTTAAATGAAAACCCACAGCTGAGACAGGACGTGGCACCCATAGCAAACAAGCACACAGCAGTTAAGGATGCGGCACCTACAGAGGAGGCACGGCAGCTAGAATAAGAGGTGCGACACCCAGCAGTTAAGACACAACAAGCTTCAGCCTTCAGCTAGGACAGCTACGGCAACCACAAAAGAGAAGACAGCAGCTGGGACAGAGCACACATCAGTTCACAAGGGAACTGCGGCTATCCTTCAAGGGGGCCATTGCTACAGCAGTTATCAAGAGGCTGCTTCTCACTAGAAGTCAAGAAAACCGCAGGCAGAGGACCAAGGAACCTCCACAGAAATAGGCCGCCCCACAATACAGATCTGCAACAATAGTATACAAAGATACTAGGACTGAGGCCGCTCCACAATACAGATATACAACATCAGTTGACTGAGGCCGCAGACAAGAATAACCCCACGCTAGCACAAGTAGAATAGTTGATTGTATATATGAGTAGAGGGGAGGGTCTATTAAATAGTAATAGGTTAGGGCTAGGTTAGGGCAAGGTTAGGGTTAGTTAAGTTACCTTAAAAAGTCACATGTTTAAATTAGAAATTTAAACATGTGACACTTATTAAAGTTTTAACTTTAAACATAACCCCCAATAAACCAACAAAAACCCCAAAACAAATAACCAAGGGTAAGGGTGGGTTTGCAAGGTGGCTTTACTCATTCCTTCAAAACATATGGTGAACCTATTACTTTATCATCACTGCATATGGGACTTATCCCTCTTGTGGTAATGTCCTTCCTCAGGGAAGATTATGTACCATCAAGTACTTGATTAAAATCAAGTAGCCCCAGGTCTTTTCCTGAGGTCTTATACACCAAGGTCAAAGACCAAGGATCGACCCATGCCCTTGGCATGGGCACCCTGGACCCAGTCCAGGGGCCCTAGATATATCTAGGGTCTTTAACATCTTGGTCCCAGACCAAGAAACCCAGTGCCTCAGGCATGGGTACCCTGGACTTAGTCCAGGGGCCCTAGACATATCTAGGGACTTCAATCTCTTGGTCCCAGACCAAGAACCCAATGCCCCAGGCATGGGTACCCTGGACTCAGTCCAGGGGTCCTAGACATATCTAGGGACTTCAATCTCTTGGTCCCAGACCAAGAACCCAATGCCCCATGCATGGGTACCCTGGACTCAGTCCAGGGGCCTTAGACATTGTCTAGGGTCTTTATCAATTTGGTCCCAGACCACATACCCCAGGAGTGCACTGGGGGCCCTAGATCTCGTCTAGGGTCTTAGCCATCCTCCAAGAGAATGGCTCTCGCAGCTGTTTATAAATTTAACACAGGCAATCAATTCTTGATGGTTCATATACAACTTCCTTTTATGTGCAAACAGATTCAAAATATTATATGCCGTTGCCTTTAAAGAGTCAAACAATCTCTCTTTTGAATACACAAAACATAGATATATTAGTACAACATGTACTATTAACCCAGAGGGACTCTAGTGGACTTGAACTCATGATCTCTTAGTGATATCTGCCTTGAAACTGGTTGGTTTAACTTTAAACCGATTGAGCTAACCCATTGGGCTTCTATTTGAAGCACATGGGGGTGGGCTTTAATCCACTTATGCATGGATGAGGTATGAGATGATTTAATATAATCCCTTTCAGTGCAACCACATGTTCAACCACTACTTCAAGGTGACCCCATGGCTCTAGGAAAAGCCTCATGGAAATTGAACCTTGGCCACTAGTGTAAAACCAAATGAAACCTTTTACATTAATACGTCATTTAATTCTAAACATTTTTCGACTTGAGGATTGAACTCAAATCCTTATATGCCAAACCTCACTTTTGCATCCTAAAGCCAAATAATTACATATATTTAAATAATTCTCTAGCTTTTGCTACTTTGTCAACCATTACTCAAGTCCCCACATCTCAAACCTCACTTTGGCTCTCACCATCCTAAAGCTAGATAATTACATATATTTTAATTTAAGTCTCTAGCTTCTGCTGCTCGGTCAACCATTTTTCCACATCTTCAGTTTTGTACGTTCTCATCCACAGTCCATTGGCGTCCTTGAATGACATCTTGATCATACGTTCTTAATAATTTTTCTGTTAAAAGATCCTATAACACTTCCGAAACTTGTTAACGAGTAGTTTTGTTATCTCTAATCATAATACTTATTGAATTTGTTTCAAGATCTTAACCTAAATGTCTTATAAAGCAGTTTAAATTCTTCATTAGTTGGTATTTATGGGATTTTTCCCCCGTGACCTTGGGTCATGTCACATCAGAGCTAGACCATATGTAAAAGACAGAACCTACCCTCACACACAACAATGCTATAAGAAAATAACTACTTTGGGGAGAAAAGGAGAGAAGGAGAGGCCTCACACCTTGTATCCTACGTCTAATGTCAATCCTCACTCTCCACCTTTGATTTGCCCCTGATCTCCACTGATATCAACCTGTAAAAGGAGACCAAGTCTATGATGCAACAAGGTAGTTCCGAATTCAAATTACATATATAATGTGCAAAAATTCAAGTATATGAAGTAAACTAACATATATCAATAGATTGAATCAATTTACACATATATGGAGGGAATGAGAACTCTTTTATTGAAAACAATATAAGTAGGTTGTTGAAAGCTAAAGCCAACCGTCAACACTGCCTCGAAGCTAATCGCCTGGTTCCTCCAGTGGTCCTTCAAGCATCATCTCAGCAAGACGACCCTTCCTCAGATGACCCAAATGGGATAGGAACACACCCTATGGTCATATAAGACAGGAGTATTGGAAAACAAGTTTCGGATCAGGGGGATGCTACTCAGAGGATCAAGGAAAATAGGGAAGCTTACAAATTCGTCAACATAATCTTGCATCTAGGTTGCCCTCCTCATCCATGCCCTCATAGGTGCTTTTATACTATCCTCAAGAGGTTGAGATGGTTGAATTTCGTTGTTTATGGGCCAAGGGAAGTTTGGAAAAGAGCCCAACCAAAAAACCTGCCCGAAAATGTGGAATATTTTTGCTTTTTCATATTTTTGAGGGCATATGCGAGTTGCAAACTAGCAAGGTGTGAACATCTGTAGTTTGTACACGAGTGACTCGCGGATGGCAACACAAATATTGTTTCTTAGGTGATTTTGATGAAGGAGGATGGGATTAAGCCATCTCACAAATGCAATTGATGTGGCAATTTGTGGTATAACAGATGCCCCCTAATGTGTGAGGTCAAAAGGGCAATTGATGGTGGAAATACATTACAACTCTGAGAGGTGAGGATGCACTGAAGTAGATCCAATGAAGGTTCCTGAACAACTGATTCAAGAACATAAACTATCAACAAAGATCAAATAAGAGTACTTTCTTCCCAAGTCGGGCATACCCATGCTCAGGAGTAATGTAAGCATGGTTGCCAAATCAAGTACACTGCAGATCCATGGCATATATGAAAGTATAATTGATGTCCATGGCCACAGACAATACACAGTGGATCCATGTGATATACATAAAGTAGCAATCATGGCCACAAGGAATACACAGTGGATCCATGTGATATATATAAAGTAACAATCATGGCCATGAGGAATACATAGTGGATCCATGCAAAACGTAAATCATAGCCGCAAATGGATACACAATGGAATTGTCTCGAAATCAATTCAAAGGATATTTTGGAAGCAATGGAGTGAACAAATCGATTCTCCGCAAGTACCAATGTCTAAGGGGTGGTACAATATATGTTGGGTAGGAGCATAGAAGATGTGATGCTTGTACTTTACCCGAAGTCTTCAAAATGATCCGCCGTGGTACGAGTCTACTCTATGTGAATAGATGTATTGGGGTCGAACACAGTGACATCGTTTGATTATCGATCATTGATGTATACCATTAAAAAACGCGAGACGATCCATCGATAATGCTAATGGGTGTCAAGGAACCATATTGTATGAACTGGTGTCAAACATATGATATAATTTATCGATCAGGGGACATTGGTGTATTTCTACTGTCAATAGCGAGAGAACCTGTGATTGATGATTGCGAGCCCTAAGGTACCACAAATAAATCTAGATCCCTATCTTAGAGTAATATGTGCTGAAGTCGATAGGAAGAGATCCACTGGAAGGAAGGTATTAAGCAAACAACATGAGGGGTAGCAGAAGGCCAAAGATTTGGAAGGACTGAGATGAATAGATTGTAAGGACCACACTGAGGTACGGTTTCAACATGCACTAGATGGAATAGCGCACAACAAAGACTCTTTGAATAATAGCCAATGATAAAAACTACTAACAAAGACAAGGAGTCCACCAATGGGGTCAAATGGAAACCAAGGTACCACACAAATCCCTATGTGATGATTATTGTTGACGTCGAACACAAGGAAAACCACTCAGTGAGCGACCAATGATGGTTTGTCATCTGCTGAGCATAAGGTCACCTATCAATGATGAAAATAGGCCCAGGGTGAAACTCTAGGTCATACTCTCAGAGCAATGTGTCAGAGTCGATAAGAGTAGACCCTTAAGCAAGAAGTCAATGAGGACCTTCTATACTAACACAAGTGAGATACAAAGATACTTGTGATGATGAGATATACTTCACTGACACATGAAGACCGACTTGAAAGGTTAGATACTTTCTGCAGAATGGACGACTCAACCCGAAACTTCTCTTTAACAAAGCATGACACATTATGTGACTTAGGCAGTATATATTATAAATTGAGATACATTCATGATACGAGAGGCATGAACAAATGCTCCATATGGTTGGAAGAATAACCAACTGGAGGAGATTATGCTAAAAAACGAGAAAAAATATCTTAAAGCCATACTAAACCCAAAATATTGAGACATTGACTCAAAGATTGTGCTTTGTTCAAGGGCAACAAGAGTGTTGCCAAAAGATAAATTCTTACTAAATGCTTATTTATTTATTTTTTGTCTTTTTCGTATTATTAAATCCTAAAAAAGAATAAAAGAATGCTATAGTACAGTGGAGGAAACAAGTGTCGTGGGCAAGCAAACTAGTTCCAAAGCACAAGGAACATACCTATGCTCAATGCAAGGAAGCATGTGCAGGATAAGAACACTCAGGGGAATGTCTCCTCCGGGGATACATGTGTTGAGTTGCAAAGGCATAAATTGCAAGGCTATCAATTGGTAGGAATGCATAAGCAAATGGTTCAATGATGGCAAGCTAAAGCTGACATTAGGCCTATAAGCGTGAGTGGTTACTATGCAATGCAATTACAACTCAACAAAATTTTGGAAGCCCCGTGGGTAGGTTAGCTAGCAAGAGATTGAGAGGAAGTCATGAAGCCTCAACGCAAAGACATGGCGGGATTAAACAAGGCTTTTGAGCCTACTGAAACAACTGTAGCATGGGTGAAAAAAATGCCAGTGAGGTATTAACTAGAACACCCATGGAGATGTAAGCTCTATTATTCGTAACGACACCTTTAAAACAAATTGAAGGTATGATGTCGAAAATGAATGGGGTGGATCTTATGGAAGATATGTGAATGATACAGAGAAATGCATTGTGCAGGTGGAAATGAACATACCCTAAATGCCAGTAAATGACACAATACTTGTTGAAGAATCCAAAAAAGTGTTGACATACGTAGTAACATACATTAGGGGGAGTCCCGTAGGTAATGGCCTACAAAATATTGAGAAGAAGATATGCAACTTCAATGCAAAGTCATGGCGGCACTGAACAAGACTCCCAAGCCTAATAGAAAACTTGCAGCACGAGCGCTAAAATGCAAAGGGGTCTAAGCTAGGGCGCCCATGGAAGTTGGGCTCTACCACATGAATTAGGACACTTCTAAACAACAAAGAAGGTTTCATGTTGCAACTTAGTGGGGTCGATCCTAAAGGCAAAATGAAACAGGAAATGGATAACACAAAAATGCATGGAGGGAAAAATCTAACCTATATGCTAGTTTCAAGATCATTACTTGTCAGAACGGATCGACATGGAACGAAAAGGTACCAAAGAAAATGTCTCCAAAGTCCTGTATATAAGACCAAAAACACTTACTTAGAAGTTAATAAGTCCAATATAGAAACCTCTGATAAAAACATGTATTATGGGATACGAAACTTGAAAACAAGAAACCCTAAAAGTACAATATGTATAGAGGATCGCACAACCTTGCGACTTATGCATAGTAGTTCTCCAGGCAGAGCCCATTGCTAGGCTAAAGACAAGGGCTTCTTTGTTAAACAACCTATAAAGCTTCCAGTTCAGGAAGAGGTCGAAAATCCATAATCATAGCTTCAAGGATAGCCTTATCTGAAGGCAACTCAACATCCATGAAACCGGGGCTTGACAACACATAATTACCTGGGCTCGAGGTTTCACAAACAGTAAGATCAGACTTAAGAGGAAACACCATATTACTCAGGCCAAAAGGGGAAATCAGGAGCTCACTTGCCCCCATTGGATACAACACCCGATCAATTTTTGAGACCTTGTCTCGAGAAGGCCAACATGACGATAAAAGATCCTTCTTAGAAGTAATTGAACATCGAGGATATGACACCACATAATTCACCCATGGCAGGGAAAAGTCTACTCGAACACTAGGAACACACAAAGGGGAAAACGAAGTTGAAGTCAAACCAAGATGGGGATTATTAGGTGAACGCTGATCAATAGTGACAATGCTTCCGTTGTGAGGGAAATGCATCACACAAAAGAGTGTAGACACCACAACATTCATAGCATAAACATAATCACGCCTAAGAAACATATGAAAGTCTAAAGGGCCTGGCACCACTAACAAATCGACTAGGATAGTATTCCCACCTAACGTGATAGGAAACTGAGGAAGAATCACCAAACATTCACTAGGTCTTCTGTCGAAAGCTAGCAGCTCACTGGTAGACGACACAAGCTTGGGAGAACCCAACGCTTGCCAAGCCGAGGAGGATACAATACTTGTGGATGATCCTTCATCTACAATACATCGATGAACGCCTTTCAACATAGGTTCAACTAGAACCATTATCTAGAAAGGTGCAGAAGAAGGAATGTGAGGCTCCACAAGATCATTCCAATCAAAGAAAACCATCCTAGGACTTGGAGGGAGAGTACTCAAAGAGAGTGGATTGCCCCCTTGTTGAGAAGGTACTGAACTGGAAATGTTAAGGACATGGTTAAAAGACACATCACTCCCTAAAAGAAGAGTGGGATCGATCGAAGATTGCATCGACGAGATCACTCCCTTACACCCGGTCACTCTCCAAAAGAAGAGTGGGATCAATCGAAGATGGCATCGACATGACCACTTCCTCAACCGTTGGTTGAATAGGATGCGAGACAACATGGTCAATAGACACATCACCCCCCAAAACGAGAGTGGTATTGGATGAAGATTGCATCGACATGCCCACTTCATCAACCGATGATTGAATAGATTGTTGGGAAACCAAAAGATGATTCAGAACTAGAAGGGCCTTCAGACAAGGACCACACTTTTAGTACCATGACAATAGCAGGACACAAATGAGTAAGGTGATCTCCTTTGCAAAGCTTACAAGGGAACTTGGGCTTACGTCCTATATGTCTAAGCTTCTCAACTGTATCAATGCCCCCAACATGACTTGCAATGGCCGGTGACATACTCCCAGCATGACTTGCAGAGGCTGGTTGCTTGTCCCCAACATGACTAACAGAGGCTGGCAACACGTCTCCAACGCGACTAGCAAAGGTTGGTGACAAGACTCCAACATGAATCACAGAGGTTGGTGACTCAATGCCAGTATGATTAACAATCACTGGACTTTTATTTCCAGTATGACTTGCATAGGCTAGTTGTTTCCCCCAACATGACTCACAAAGGCTAGTGACAGGTCCCCAACATGACTAGCATAGATTGGTGAACTCTTTTTCTTACTCTTCCTCTTCCTCTTCCCTTTAGACTTCTGGTTACTAGTAGCTAGACTTTCACCAGAAGAAGGAGAAGGAGGAGTAGACTTCGTGGATGAAAAAAGTAAAGGATCAACATCCATACGATGCCCATGACATAAATTTCTCATCTGAGAAGCATCAATAGCATTTGGGACATTCAAGTGGTACAAAACCAAACCGATAGTCCTACATTCAACCCAGGAATGTTCAAAGTGGCCATCAAGAGGGCACCAATGTTTCCAAAGAATGGAAAAGCACAAGAATCCCCTTGGGCAGGGGTCACTTGGTTGGTATCTTCAAGAACTTTGTCCAAATCGTTCTTATGCACAGGTTCGTTCCTTGCGGGATTGTTCATGTCCATAAAAGTCTTACACATGGACTCTGATGAACCAGTGGCACAAAAACCCATGCCTTTTAGGAGGCGGCTCCACACTTTAAGAGAAAGAGCAGGGGTCCTTCTCGACCAGTGGAGCGGTTGGTCAACCACCTTGAATCAATGATCCAAAAGTGGTGATACTGACACAACCTAAGGCCAACAATACAAAGAAATGCTCCACTAAAAAGTCCTAGGAGAAACATCGCAAGCAAATAACTTTTTTAAATCTTCAGCCCAGGTGGATAAGGTCCTGAGTCCAAAGCAATGAAAAAGTGGAAAGGGACTTTTTGGATGAAGGCACAGGTTGATTAAGTCCCGTGGACCAATGAATGAAGTAGTAAGAAGCAGTTATTTCGACCTCCATTGACTAAGTCTTATCCGGTGCAAGTACCCATGGTTTGCGGGGCACCCTCCACTAGTACTGAAAAGTGTGATACGAAATCTTCCCTAGGTACCACGACAAACCCTCACAGTCACCTCTAAGATCCCTAGGAAAAACAACTAAGGTCACCAACTCGCACTCAGTGTCCCGGGGGTACAGTCGACAGTGGGGATCGAACATATGGGCAGGGTAACTAAGCCCAAAGCTCTTCCAGAGGACTGTTTACAAAAGGGCCAATGTCACTTCATAAAATCTCAAACTAGGTTCGAAGCTCCAGAGGACTGACACCAAGAGAGCCAATATCACTTCAGGAAAACTTCAACCAGGGTCAAAATTTGCGGAGGATTGACGCTTGATGAGTCAGTGTCACTTCAGGAAAAACCCTCAATATATGATCTCTCCACTACGCTCAATCAAGCGTCAGAGGGGATATCTCCTCGACTCTCCTTTACATGACCTTGTGTTTGAATCCCGTGTTAGAGGAGCTTTCCGATTATACTTATACAATAGTTGGATTTGAGACTCTCCCTAACTCAGACTCCTATGTTTGTTTAATGGCCTTGGGGAGTTATCTCTCCAATCCTAATCCAAGAACCCAACCTTAAATTTGTTTGTGAACCCTAGAAACAAAGTCTACTACATTTAAAGTTTAGCATTCGTTTTAGTGGTTGTTCTTTACTCAAAGGATATGGAAGTGCAACTGATGTTGTTTGAGACTCTTGCAAAAATGAAACTTATAAAAACACTGGCAAAGAAAAGCTTTACACTAATTTTTCAATGAAAAAGAGTTTCAAAAAAAGAAAATGCATAAACAATCCTTCAAACCTTTAAATTTAAAATTTTTCTATGCTAGTATCTTTTTCTTTTTCAAATAACAACGCAAACAATGCAAATAAAGAAAGAGACCCAACTAGCAAAAAACTAGGTTTTTTCTTTTTCTTTTTATTTCTACCAAAGCAAACAACATGCCTAAAAGACCTGAGTGCTAGTAAGCAAATTCTTTTCATCAAAAGTTCAGAGACAAGGGAACTAGAGAAGAATGACAAGCAAACAAGTAGTTTTGTCTTTTCTTTTACTAAAAGAAAAGAAATGTAAATGAGATGGAATTTCCCTTTTTCTTTTATGAAGAAAGGGAAGAAGGTAAAGAGGATGAAAACAAACAATCAAGAATCACTGAAAGACAACAATCAAACTGAAAACTTAGCCCAACCACACATGACTGACCTTTCGACCCTCTTAAAGAACCTTATAACCAAAAGACTAACCTAACCAAAAGCAAGAGCTTTTAGATGATTTGAGAGTTTTCAAAGACTTAACACAACATCCAAAAGAAAAAGAGTAAACCTAGCAGGCTCAGATTGTATTGAAGAACCAAACCAGAGCCTCCCAGAACATAGAGAAAAGATTAAAAAACAAGTTTCTTACACATATACACGAATGTGTACACTAGGACTAGCGGACATCCGCAGGACATACAAGGGAGAAACGCGGATATCTGTGACTCATAAAGGGACAAAGCATGGATGGATTAGTAAAAATTGAAAAAGAAAAAAACTAATCCAAAAGGAGGTTTCCAAAAACTTAGAAAAAGTTTCTAGATAGCAGATGCTTTGAAAGAAAAGCTCAGAAAACAAGAAACTCACAGTAATCAAGACAACACAAGAAAACCTCAAACCGACCCAAACTAGGAGAAAGATCCCCAATATGGTCGCCAATTTTGTTTCACAAGAAGATAAAGAGTTTCATTTGACAACGGACAAAAAGATCTAGGCAACATCCAACTGTTGTTAGACACAATGCAAATCATAACAACATTGGCACATTTAGACTCGGATAAATTTGTTAGGATATAGTGGTGTATTTTTAAAATATTTTATTTAGCACAATGACAATATAATATCATAATATACAGTGAGCACTATGGAGACAGATACAATATCGTAGCATATACAATGAGCACCATTGCAAGTACACCAATAACCTGGAATTATCACACATGAAAACAGTTACCAATATCTCCTTTAAATATATCTTTGAAAACTCATATTATAGGGCTCCAAGTAGTTATCTATCACTATCAAAACCATAAATGTCGACAAGAAGTTGATGATTATTTGCTCCCTTCTACTCAGTGTTTCAAGCATCGATAATTGATCGATCTCAACCATAGTGTGGACCAATTCCATCATTTTCAGTTTGGACTTTTACCTATACTTGATTTAGTCGCAAAAGGAAGTGATTCAACATCATCGACAATTTCACTTGGTGATTGATCATGTTTCCTAGTCCCAATTTTGACTTTGTCCATCTTTTGGTTAAGAATATCCAACTTAACTTGACCCTAGTTTGTTTGTTGATTGACATGCCCTTAGTTTATGTTAAGAGTCTAGATCACAAATTTGATGTCTTTCCTTTAATGGTTCAACATGAACCCTAAGCGACCCCTGTGACATAGGCCACTCAGGGACAAGCCTAAGCATGTCCTTGAGCTAATAATGATTATGATGGTGGTTTGGTGCAAGTTGTTGATAAGATCAACCAGAGCAATTAAGTCAGATTGCCCATAAAGTGCAAGCCCCAAAAACCTTTGTGGCCAAAGGGTAGAGCTCTACCAAGCCCAATATCTCTACTGCGACAATAATAGTTGCATGTCCTCCTCCAACCTCTTCATGGGGAGGAGGCTAAAGGGCACACTAACTGTCTAACTTGTTGAACTATTAAGGGATGATGTGCTAGATTGTGCTAGACCTCAGAAGAAGCCTAATTCTCCCACCCTAGACCAATCATTGCATGATGCTTTGAAAGCCCTGAGATTTCAAATCCCTCCTGTTAGATTTTCTTAAACCAGGTTAAGCAGAGTTTGCTGTCAAATAATTCCTCGCCCACTAGATATCTCAACCTTAAAAGCCACTCAAATTACTGTTCTAGTAATGCTAAAATCTGCTAATACACTGTAGAAAATATACAACTAAAACTAACGGGGCTTTTCTAAATCACATTACTATTAGTAAGCAACAAACATAATTACAACATGCTTGCTAAATCACTGTTGAAAGCAAAACATAAACTCAGTAGATGCATTGTCAAAACTTGACAAAACATAAACTCAGTAGATGTACTGTCAAAACTTGTTACAGATTTCTCATTATTTCTGAATTGAAATCTGCTACAGGAAAAATACAACAAGCTAATTCACCGCTTGTCGCTGAACTACATGAATAAACCTATACCCCTTCTTTCTCCTTTATAGACTAGGAAGAAGATTAGGTACAATGAATATGGACATATGCACAACAAAACCTCAATTGGAGATGATACGAGCCATTCAAGCATGCATCCTCTTAGAGATTTGTGCCCTTATCTACATGTATGCACCTAATTGAATTTAGACTCAAGCTACAATTAAAAAAATGCTTAATAAACTGAAACTAACACATGCCATTGCATGTGCCCACTTTTACTTAACTTAGAAACGACATGTAATCTCTTAGCACTGGAATCTAATGATAATCTTATCCCATCCTTTCTATCGCTGGCACATGCATGCATGTGCTTTCAATGATGGAAGCCTAGATATAGTGATGTGCCCTCTAGTCCCTTTTAATGCCATGCCCTCATCTATAAAACACCATACAACATGGAAATCAATGATGTACGAATAGGTTGTGTGTGTGATGTTGCGGTAACAAAAAACGTCTAGATCAACAACACATGTGTACAACATTGTAGAAGACTACCAAGTGTACACTCTCTAACCACCCCTCTTATCGAGAAAAGTGTTCACCAATCCAAGTGTCTCCTTGAACATCTTGAACTTCCCCTTTGCTAAGGGCTTCGTCAAAATATCTGCAACTTGAACATCTTGAACTTCCCCTTTGCTAAGGGCTTTGAATATACTCTAGAGCAATTGCTTCTTTCTGGAATGCGTTCCTAAGAAAATGGTATCTGATGTCAGTGTGTTTGGAGCAGTATTAAATATTGGATTCTCAAAGTGTTTGATACAATTCTAATTGTTATGGTAGAAACCATGGTGGGCTCCAACATCTCACTTGTCAACTTTGCAATTAGCATGCAAAATTAAATAGCTTTACAACTAGCAGTGCTAGTTTCCATATACTCTGCCTCCATTGAACTCAATGCCACTGATGCCTGCTTCTTGCTGAACCAAGAAATCACTCTTAAACCCAAATCGAAGCAACATCCTAAAGTACTCTTCTTGTCACTTGCATCACCTGTACAATTAAAATCAACAAATCCATGCAACATCAACTCATCATCTCTTGCATATTTCAAACCATAATGTATTCCGCCCTTCAAATATTAGAGCACATATTTTGCAGCTATCCAGTGAATTTACTTAGACTCAACTTGTAACATCCCTACTATAATCCCCAGTTTAATTAGTGCTTATGTAGATATAATGTGTGACTATAGCCAAAACGACTAAGATGTAGTATGCGAATTGTATTTCTATATTTTTAATAATAAAATGTAATGCCAACTGCTAAATGGGACACAGACAAAGATGGGGGTTGAATTAATCCACAAAAGATGGTAGGGTCTAAAAGAATGCATAAGAAACAAAGTTACCGACTTAACGAGAAATGCGACCTCAAAACGAGAACTCTAGCCCTTTGCATAAAAAACATGAAAATTAACCCTCAAATAAATAAAATGGTGCTATCGGTGGTACCGTTTTTTCTAACTGAGTCAAAATTACAACTTTTTTCAAGCATGATCTTAAAAACACAAATAACTGCTAAGAAAAACTTTAAAATCAACCTCCTAATCAAAAAGTGGTGCTACTCACCATTTTTATAACTTTTTTTTAATCACATCAAGCATGACCTTAAAAAATAAAATAGTTGGTTAGAAAAACCTTAAAATCAACATTAAATTAAAAAAACACCTAAAGCAAAATGTTTTTTTTAAAGGTTAAAATTATAGCTAATTACGAACAAATTGATACTAGCCTTGGCAATAAATCCCTTGACAATAAATCCCTATGTAAATAAAAAACTCAAAACTAGATCCTAAATGGTCACTTGAAAATTTATTTACTAATTTTTATAATAATTCACATTAAAAAATAAATAAAGTAAAGAAAAAGAGAAAATCTTCACAATTTTTTATTTTTATTTTTTTAAAACTAAGAATAAACACTTAAAAATATATATATATATTCAAAACCCAAATTATATATATTAAAAAAAAATCTTAAAAAAAATTAAATAATTTTTTTTTGAAATTTCCTATATATATCCCTGAAAAACAACTAAAAATTACTTAAAAAAAAATAAAAATTACTAAAACTCCCTAAACCAACACTTTATATTAAAAAACATTTAAAAAAAATAAATATAAAATTTCATAAAAATAATTTTTTTATATATATATATATATATATATATATATATAATGGGCTGGGATGTTGGGCATAGCTCCCTGCCATGGGGCCTTGGCTTTAAAAAATACCAAAACTTTATATTAAAAAACATTAAAAAAAAAATTAAAATACAAAATTTCATTATATATATATAAAATTAAAATACAAAATTAAAATACAAAATTTCTGCGTGGTCCCAT
>ML790623.1:40369-53078 GCA_009831015.1 Picea engelmannii | reverse complement strand
AAGAACAAGATCACTGAGAAATACACATTCACAAGAGACACATCATTTATCTTGGGAAACCCTCTAGGGGAAGAAAACCCAGCAAAAACTTCCTTATCATAAATAGCTTATACAATGTTCAAGAGATAACTCAAACCAATACAAAAAGTCCTCTCCAAAATATGTGCCACTCTTCTCCCTCTCTCTTTTGCCGGTAACAGATCAGAACTTATATCTCAAACTGAGCAAGTGAGTTGTGTTCAAATGAGGTGCTAGCCTCCTTTATTTATACAAGTTCTGACATGTGTGAAGTGTCTCTTCACTGGCAGGGCCGACTTCTTAATCTGGGTGGGTAAACCCACCTTTATTATATTTCTAGGTCTTCTTATTAACTGCTGGGGCCGACTTCTTATTCTGCCTATTATAATTGTCTGTTGACCAATCCGCAAAAGGGGATTTGGTCCTAGTACAATTACCAACATGATTAATCCACAATGAGGATTAATCCTATAAATAATATATCAATAATAATAAGAATACTCTTTGCAGTTACATTATTTCAAAACCATATTCCAGGCACCCATGATATCATAAGACAATTGCAGTTGCAAGAAACCAATACTTTTTGCCATGAATGAAGAAAGAAGTGGCTAATTACATAGCTAGATGTCTAGAATGATAGAAAGTGAAGACTGAGCATAGGCATCCAACATGTTTGTTGCAACCATTTCCCTTTCCAGAATGGAAGTGGGAAGTTGTTACTGTTGATTTTATTACTAAGATGCCTAGAATAGTGAAACAATATGATTCCATCATGGTGGTGGTGGATAAATTGATTAAGGCAACACATTTCATTCTAGTGAAGACAACGCACAAGACAAAAAATATTGCAGAAATTTACATGAAAGAAGTTGCCAGGCTACATGGAGTGATTAAGGCAATAGTTTCAGACAAAGATCTAAAGTTTACTTCAAATATTTGTAAAGTTTTGTTCAAGGGATTTGAAACAAATATAATCCTCAATACAATATATCATCTAGAGTAAGAGGGATAAACAAAGATGATTAACAGAATAATTGAGGACATGCTAAGAATGCATGTGACGAATCAACCATCAAAGTGGGAGGATTATATTCACTTAGTGGAATTTACTTACAATAATGGGTATCATACCTCATGGAAAATGAGTCCATTTGAAGCATTGTATGGATAATCCAATAGACAAAGCAATTGTTGGGCTAAATTTGTTAAAGGAAATGGAAGAGTAGATGACAAAGATCAAGCAGATTTTAAAGGCTGCCCAAGATAGGCAGAGAAACTATGTAGACAAGAATAGTGTTTAGATATTTTAAAGTGGAAGAACATGTGTTTTTAAAAGTGAAGGTGAAAATAAGTTTGCTAAGATTAGGAAGTTTCCCGAATTTGGTAGCGAGATATTGTGGAATTTTTGAAATATTAGAAAAAATAGGGCCAATCGCATACATGCTATCATTTACTTGTAACAACCTGTTTCCCCCCGTTTGTAAATATAACTATATTGGCCAAGGAACTATGGAAAACTCGAAGGTGTGAATGTTTGATTTGATGGACTTTTGTATAAAAGGTTGATGAATGTAAATTCTATTATTTTGGTAGAAAATTGATACGTGTTGCATGACTGCTGAAAAGAGGATGTGCTAAGAGAGACCACGAATGATAGGAAAGGGTGGTGGAGGGGACCAGGAATGGTTGCGTTAACCTCCACCAAACCAATAATTTGCTGGAATTAATTTCTCAAGATCAGAACAACCCTCTGACCCAGGTATGAATTACAGTTAGGCTGGTAGGTGGGAAGACCTCCTCAGGAGTTAATGAGGGGATGGGGCAGACCACCCATTTGTAAGGCTTCCAGACCTAACCACAGACTGAGAATTCAGGCCACACACAATATTGCTGGAGAAGGCAAGAAAGGAAAACCTAGGGGTCACAGGAGAAAATCTACGAAGAGTGCAGAGACGAGAGTTGAAGCTCTCGGGTCCGAGGAAGGATTGAAAGATGACAGTGAGTTCTGATCGTAGGAAATAGAGACTGAGTCGGGAGAAGGAGGGTAACCTTCATCCCTATCTATTTATGTACTGGGAGAAGGAGAGTAACCTTCATCCCTAACTTCCGTTGAGTTGGAAGAAAGAGATTGAATCTCAAAGCATCGTGGTATAAGCTCGGGGGTGGTCAGTGGTAAAGCCATTAGGAGTGATTGAGCCTATGGTTGGGTGAAATGAACACCCCTTTCAATAGTCACATCATGCCTTATGGTTCTGATAAGTGTTTTCATGCCTTGTGCTTTGAATTGGAAATAATGGATGCATGCGTGTATTTATATGTCTATAAATGGTTTCTGTATTGAAATGATTAAGTTATGAGTATGCTTTTGTTCCCTTGAGAACTTAGGATTCTTATTTATTTTCCATATACTCTAGTTTAATTCCTCGAAGGCGTTCTCTAAGGAATTGCATCACAGTTCCAGAGTCAGAGCAAGCCTCTTGACACTGCTACTATTTCAGTAACCTCATGAGTTTACCTTTCCCTGTTTCAGAGCTTAAAGTTCTGTGAGTTAGGGAGACATTCCATTCAGACCAATAGTCTAAGAGACTTTGAATTCGTGTCCAAGTCCTTAACCAAAAACCCGGCTAAGAGTAGATTTCATAGCCCAAGAGTCATCTGAAGGTCCATGAGACTTGGGTCTAGGAACTCTGTGCTAAAAGGAGTTAGCTCATGATGGTTCAGAACTTTGAGAGCTCAAGCTCCATGACATCAAGTTTCACGATAGTAAAAGATACCTGAACTACCAGAGTAACAAGAGCCGTAGATGACTTAAGAACCTGACAACGGAGATGGATGCAAGCCATTTATTGGGAGGAGAAGCTATCCCGGTCGTTAGATCGACTCAAAGACCCATTGGATTTAAGGAATCAAACACCAACCACTTGATTAAATGGATGGTTGGGAATCATTGCAGAGCGCGAAGATGAAATTAGCGGACATTCTAGTTCACGAACCACAATCAACCAACGTCGTTGATCTCGTTGGGAATGGAAGATCAATGACTAGGATTAGATCATAGTCAGACAAGCACTTCCTGGATTGCGGAGATTGGAACCTACAATCACTGTGAACCATCGATCTGTGAACGAAGATCGATGGTGGGGAATCATTGCGGAGCGCGAAGGTGAAATTAGCAGACGTGCTAATTTGCGGCCTGCAATTCACCAATGTCGTTGATCTCGTTGGGTTGGAATATCAATGACCCCAATTAGACAGAGTTAGGCAAGTACTTTTCTGATTGTGGAGGTTGATCTCTCTAATACATAGTGCGCACGTTGGGACCCCACAATGACTACGAACCATTCCAAAAGTCCTCAAAGTCGTGATCCTGAAGAATTCAAGAAATCCAAACCACCGTCTTTCGATGGAAAGATTAAGAAAGGGGAAGAGGCTAAAGATTGGCTGCTTGGTTTAAAGAAATACTTCAGAGTCAATGACTATTCTTAAAACTTGAAGGCTCAAATAGCCATCTTCATCCTGAATGGAAAGGCTTCCATTTGGTGGAAAGACCTTATGAATGTTAAAGGAGTCAATGAGAAGGACTTGTCATGGAAACAATTTGAGAAATACTTCAGGAAGAAGTATCTGTCAGAGAAATATATGGATGGGAAGACTAAGGATTTCTATGAACTCAGGCTCAGACAAATCACCATAGATGAATATGTCAATAAATTCTTTGAGCTACTGAGGTATGTACCCTACATAAAGGATGAAAAGGTAAAAGTCCAACGATTTATCAATGGGTTACCTTAGACCTACCAGAAAAAGATTGATTTTGACGAGCCAAAGACCTTAGAAGAATCTATTCGGAAGGCAAGGTATTGTTATGAACAGTTTGGGCATCAGACAAAACCTTGCGAGGATTGGAAGAAGAAGAATAGTTCGGGGTTCAAGAAGAAGGGGTTTAAATCCTCAAGGTTTAAGAATTCTAGGAAGCATTCAAGGATGATCCTTTCTACCCGAAGTGTGTACAAAGATAATTTCCCCTCCCAGAGTGGAAATAAACCTCTTGGATCAGCCCCAGGAAATACTGATAACCCAAAGAAGGAACCCTTGAAATGTTGGGGTTGCGGAGAAGAACATTTGATGAGGGATTGCCCACACCAACAACAAAACAATAGGTGAATTTACAACATCCGAAAATCTACCACAGTCAATGATGTGGCTAGGAACATGCCTACCAAAATTAATGATGTGTCTAGGAGCATGCCACAAATTTATGCATCCTTGGACGATAATCAATCTGACTACCAAGCTTCAATAGTGGAGATGGAAGGTATGATCGCCAACCATATAGTTTCTATTTTAATTGACCCTGGTTCTAATTTGAGTTATGTAGCCCCTCAGATTGTTGATAAGTGTAAACTGCAATCCGTTAGACATGTTAAGCCGTGGTTGGTAAAACTAGCCACTGGGACCAAAAGAAAAGTAGCAGAGGTCATACCAACTTGCCAATTCATCATGGATGGGTTGCCCACCCGAGCGACCCTTAACATACTTCCCTTGGGATATTATGACTTCTTGATTGGTATGGACTAGTTGGATGCTTATAAAACTAAGTTGGACTGTTACCATAAAACTTTAGAATTTGCAAATGAAAAGGGGAGAAAGATAACCCTCCAAGGGATTCAGAAGCCTGTCTAAGTGAGACAAATATCAACCCTTCAATTGAAAAAGTATTGTAGAAAGGGGTGTCCTTTATATGCAATATAGGTGTTGGAATCTGTTGAGAATGACAAACCGAACCTAGAGGACCACCCCATATAAAGAGAATATAAAGACGTGTTTCCAGAAGAGGTACCGGGTCTACCTCCGAGAAGAGACATTGAATTCTCGATAGAACTTGCACTAGGAGCAGTGCCAACATATAGAACACCCTATAGGATGAGTACGTTCGAGCTGGTTGAGCTCAAGCTACAACTAAACGAGATGATGGAAAAATGATACATCCGACCCCGTGTATCTCCATGGGGAGCACCCGTCTTGTTTGTGAAAAATAAATATGGCACACTCCGACTGTGCATAGATTATAGACAACTCAATAGGACAACCATAAAGAACAAGTACCCCTTACCAAGAATCGATGACTTGTTCGACCAATTGGTAGGTGATTCCATTTTCTCGAAGATTGACTTAAGGTATGGATACCATCAAGTCCAAATTAAGGATGAATACATCCACAAAGCAACCTTCAGGACAAGGTATGGTCACTATAAATTTGTGGTGGTGCCATTTGGGTTAACCAATGCCCCTACCAATTTTATGTGCTTGATGAATAATGTACTCAACAAATTTTTGGACAAATTTGTATTGGTTTTCATTGATGATATCCTAATCTAATCCAATAACATAGAGGAGCATGAAAAACATCTTAGACTTGTACTTCAAGTACTAAGAGAGCATCAACTCTACGCTAAGTTTAGCAAGTGTGACCTTTTACAGAAGAAAGTGCATTACTTGGGCCATGTCATTTCTGAAGAAGGGGTAGTAGTAGACCCTGACAAGATCATGTCTATTATGGAATGGCCTACCCCAAAGGATGTATCTGATATCAAATCCTTTATGGGCCTAGAAGGATATTATAGAAGGATTTTCCAAGATTGGCTATCCAATCACTGCCCTCGAGAAAAAGGGGGTTAAATTCACTTGGACATCAAAATGTGAAGAAATATTTCAAGAACTGAAATACCTCCTGATCCATGCATCCATGCTGAAGATTGCAGACCCTGATAATGACTTCCTCGTGTGTACAGATTCCTGCAAGGAAGGACTCGGAGGAGTCCTTATGCAAGAGGGACGAGTAATTTTCTACGCATCCAAGAAATTGAATGAGCATGAAATCAATTATGCGATCCATGACCTAGAGTTGGCTGCCATAGTGTATTCTTTAAAAATGTGGAGGCATTACCTCCTGGGTAGGATATTTGTACTTATGACATACCACTGTGGGTTGAGACACTTGTTTGATCAACCAAAACTCAATTCTAGACAAGCTAGGTGGATGGCTCTCCTTAGTGAGTTCAAATTCGAAATCAAACACATCAAAGGGAAGGAAAATAGGGTAGCAGATGCCCTTAGCAGAAGTATGCAAACAATTCACCTGGAAGTGGTAAGCACCTGTGAAACAGATGCCAGGGAAAGAGTCAGGAATGCACAAGAAACATATGCATTCTTCAAGACTGTGACCTCATACCTAAGGCAAGAGCCTACAAGGATAAAGTATGAAGGCTATCAGATGATCGACGAAGGCCTGCTGACTTACAAAAACAAATTGTATATCCCGAATTGTGGTGACCTGAAGAGGTTCATAATGGATGAACTGCACAAGAGACCATATACTGGTCATCCAGGTTATCATAAAATGATCACGACCACTAGAAAACAATTTTATTCGCCTGGATTGAAAAAGGAAATAGTTGATTACTTAGCTAAGTGTCTAGAACGCTAGTAAGTTAAGGCATAACACTGACATCCAACAGGGTTCTTACAGCCCCTACCAATCCCAGAATGGAAATGAGAAGTCATCTCCATGGATTTCATCACCGGATTACCAAATTTAACCAAGCAAAATGACGTAGACCCCCTTCTCCTAGATCCGCAGATCAGGATCCGCGCAAGATCTTTTCCTCTCTTTTGGCCCAAAGTGCTCGACTAGCCCTTCTATTTCCCTTTCAAGAAATCTGCACCCACAAACAACCTTGAGAAATTTTCCCCTTATAATTCGGAAGATCGGACTTCGCGTTTTCGCGAGTCCTGTGGCCGAGTGTCTTGGCTTCTGAGACCCCCGAAACCCGAAATTATGACACTTGGACTTTCCTCTCTCTATCTCGCCTTTCTCCTTATCGCGATTTTGGGAGTCGCAATGTCATGCAACTCATCCCCTCGACCTCCGAAATCCCAATTCCCACATTAACGAAACTCCGATGTTCGGTCACCAAAAGAAATCGACGGCTGTGATTCCCCGCTCGATCCAACGGTCAACGCGATTTTCGCGTATCGGGAGTTCGAGACTCTCGATGCCCAAAACCTCATGTCAACACAAACTCCGAATTCCCGAATCCTGATATCAATTCCATCTTTTTATTTTTTCACGATTTCAGAACTTTCGTTCCCGAAATGCATGGGTCTCCTATCTTCAGGATTCAAGAAATGCCGAACCCCGATATGCCGATGGACTGTCTTATCGAGATTTTCCCTGAACTCTTAGATTTCTGCCACACGTCCTCCTATGATGGACGGTTCTCAATCATTTCGCAAAATCAAATGTCGAAATGTTCTGCATCCTATCCTCTTGATCCCCGAAGTCCCAACATGCGAAATGCCAACGGACTCTTGATCACCGCCACATGTCTCAACAGACGAACGATCCTGATTCAGTTTGGGATTTCACGACTTGCGATTCCCTATGTCACAATTTCTCTATCAACTCGAAACCCCGGTAGCCGAAATACCGACAGGTTCTTGATCTCCACCACGTGTCTCAATAGACGGATGGATCAGATCAAATTCGAGGTTTTCACTATGAAGTGACCCGATCTCCTATCCTCGAGACTTCTGATATCCCGAATTTCAAAATCTCGATATCCTGACGCCTTTCAGGAATTTTTCTCTGCTTGCGAGGGTTTAACCCTGGTGCAACTCCTGTCAGATCCCACGCTGATGGGTATCTAAGTGAGGTCCGACGACTCACTATCTCCTAAGCTTGAACCTTTGGAAACAGTCGTAACTCCCTTGCTTCTCTGTCAGATCGGACGGCTGGAAGGACTTCACAAATTCTCTACGGAGAATTTTGATCGTTCGTCTCTTCCCTTGAGAACTTATGCGAAATTTAGACAAAATATTTCTTTGCGTGGAACTTGTCCTCCTACAGCATGACGTCGTTGTACCTCCTTTCAATTCTTCAAGGCACTTAGCCTCTTGTTTCCCTTCGACAACTTCAAAGGTTTGAACCCTTCTGAGGTTTTCCACGACTTCGAGTCTTTAATAAAAACTCCCGCTAGCACTCCTTGTGGTAGACCTTCTAACAATTTCAAGTGTTGAACTCCCTTCGACTCTGTGCACTCTCTGCAACAACAGTCTCTCAACAAGTCATTCAGGTTACAAATCCCTGAAGCTTCACTCGGCCTGCGCACACTTTGCACGGCTCCTGTGCCTAACAACAATTTTGAGGAAATGAGGACAAAGCTATCCTATCTGAGCTTTCAGAGACAAACCTTCGAACCCTTTGTCAACACACTCATTGCAGGAACTCTTGCTCAGACCGAAAAACAATTGAAACTCATTTCCTAACTCTTTCTCTCTCAGATTTCAAACATAATCCTGAAATCATTCATACACAACATAGAAAGAAAATGTATAACAGAAAGAGTAAAACCATGAACATACCATTCAACCTACTCATACAAGAAACAAATACAACGCCATGAATCTGAATTAAGACTTCTTCTATTAACTCAAATCTCTGTACATGGGTGTTTTTTCAAACATAGTTTCTCTGCTCTAGCTCTGTATGCTCCTCTCTCTTGGTAATGTTCTTCACTACTATACAACAATACAATGAGGGTGTCTATATCCATTTTCCCTCTGCTCCTAAAACTGTCTAATCTGAGAATTCAAAGCTACCTACTAACATAAATGCCTTCTTAGTCCTTCAGACGAGAGCGGGTTGCTCAAGGTCTGATTACAATCTATAAGTATGCCTCTCCTTAACTATTACATTTATGTTTGGCGCATCCATCTTCAAAAGTTTTTAAACAATTCATCATGTGCCAAAAATGTGTTGGCGCTTGCCCCACGCTCGCTTGATGTTGGCGATGCCCCTGCATAATACTCCCTCGCTTGAAAATTTTCATGGGCTTCTGTCCATGAGCTCTCATACAGTCTGTCCATGCTTCTGAATCGCTGCTTCATTCTCCCAACTGGCATCTTCAACTTGATGTCCCTTCCACTTGACCAAGTAATCTAAGTATTCCTTTCTCCTGGTCTTCTTGCTAACTCTTTTGTCTAGTATGCTTTCCATCTGTGGCTTCTCTACAACAGGCATCTATTTTGTCCATTGGACCTTTGGTTGTTCATCACTTGTTCCTGCTTCCTCAACTTTGTATGGGTACAAATCCGAGACATTGAATATCGGAGAAATTCCGATCCCATTGGGTAATTAAATTTCATAAGCATTTGCCCCAAATTTCTTCAAGACCTTACATGGTCCGATCTTCTTCATCTTCAGTTTGTTATATGTCCCCTTCGGGAACCTTTCCTTTCTTATATGTTCCATAATCAAATCACCAAACTCAAATTGAAGTTGTCTCCTGTGTTGATCTGCTCTGCGCTTATACTTTTGGCTCGAGTTCTGTAAACGCTCCTTCACCTGGCTGTGAAGTTCCTTCATCGCTTCTGCGAAATCCTCTGCACTAGCACTTTTAGTTGCATTTTGTTCTGAATCTCTCAATTCCGAAAATCCTCTTGGATGCATCCCATAAACAATCTGGAATGGACTCTGCCCTGTGCTTCTGTTTATTGAATCATTATAAGCAAATTCCACCTGTGGCAGTATATTGTCCCACTGGCTGTGGTGTTCTGTCACCAAGCTCCTCAACAAGTTTCCCAAGGTCATATTCACAACTTCTGTCTATCCATCCGTTTGAGGATTATAAGCTTAATTGAACGATAAATTTGTTCCCAACGTTTTCCATAAGGTTCTCTAGAAGTGTCTGATGAACTTGGTGTCTCGATCCGAAACTATGCTCCTTGGTAAGCCGTGAAGTCGAATGACTTCTTTGAAAAAAAGATTCGCAATGTGAGTTGCATCACTAGTTTTCTGACACGGTATGAAGTGTGTCATCTTAGAAAATATGTCTACCACTACAAAGATCGAGTCAAACCCTCTTTGTGTTCTCGGCAGTCCCAATATAAAGTCCATGCTAACTGCATCCCATGGCCTGTCAGGTATGGGTAATGGTTGATAAAAACCTGCATTCTACCTCTTTCCTTTGGAATGCTGACAAATTCTGCATCTGTCTACAAATATTTTGACGTCTACTCACATTCCTAGCCAAAAATATGACTCATTCAACTTTGTGAATGTCTTTTCATGACCGAAATGTCCGGCCAATCCTCCACTATGTTTCTCCTTCAACAAATTCTCCCTCATGGAGCATTTTGGAATACAAAGCTGATTACCTTTAAATAGTAATCCTTCCTGGATCATGTATTCTACCCATTGGCTTCTATCCCTGAGAATTGGATTCTCAGCTGCTTCATATGCCTCTTTAAAATCTGGATCATCTCTGTACATGTCCCTGAGATCATCAAAACCCAATGTTTTGACTCTGAACTCCTGCAATAGCAAACATTTCCTGCTCAAAGCATCAACAACTTTGTTAGCAGTTCCAGAAATATGCTTAATTAAAAAAGTAAAGTTATGCATGTATTCAACCCATTTAACATGTCTATGATTCAACTTCTTCTGTTGAGTCACAAATTGTAATGCATGATTATCACTATACAAGACAAATTCCTTCGGGATTAAGTAATGTCTCCATTTTTTCAATGCCTGTATAATAGCATAGAATTCCTTATCATACGTGGAGTATTTAATCTTGGCTTCATTCATCTTCTCACTGAAATATGCTATCGGCCTGTCTTTTTGACTCAAGACTGCCCCTATTGCAAACCCACTTGCATCACATTTTACTTGAAATGTCTTTTTGAAATACGCCAACACCAAAATTGGCTGTTCCGTAATTTTCTTCTTCAACAAATTGAAGCTTTTCTCAGCCTCTTCTGTCCAGTGAAAACACTTATGTCTCTTCTTCACTGCGTCCATCATCGGTGCACTAATTCCACTGAAATTCTTGATGAACTTCCGGTAGAAACTAGCCAATCCATGAAAACTTCTCACCTCAAATATGCTCTTCGGTGATGGCCAATTCTTGATCACCTCCACTTTAACTGGATCCATTCTCAATTTATCTGCAGAAATAACAAAACCCAAATAAATGAGCTTTGTCTTCATGAATGAGGATTTATTCATGTTTATCAACAACTTCTCTTGCTGTAATATCTTCATCACTGTAGCTAAGTGTTTCAGATGCTCTGCCTCTGTTTTACTGAAAATCAGTATGTCATCCAGATACACAATGACAAATTTTCCGATGAACTCCTTTAGGACTTCGTTCATTAACCTCATGAAGGTACTTGGCAAGTTCATTAAGCCAAATAGCATAACAAGACATTCATACAACCCTTCGTTAGTCTTGAAGGCTGTCTTCCATTCATCACCTTCTCTCATACGAATCTGGTGATACCCACTTTTAAAATCAATCTTCGAATTTTTTTTTGCTCCACTTAAGCAATCCATCAGATCATCCATCCTTGGCAATGGAAATCTATACCCGATGGTTATCTTGTTAATTTCCCTCGAGTCAGTACACATCCTCCAACCTCCGTCTTTCTTTGGACTAAGCACTGTCGGAACAACACATGGGCTCAAGATTTCTCTAACCAACCCTTTGTCCAACAAATCCTGGACTTGTCTTTTGACCTCTTAATTCTCCTGCGGCGTTAATCTATATGATGCTTTGTTTGGAAAACTAGATCCAGGTATGAGATCAATATGATGACTCACACTTCTGATCGGTGGCAACAAACGTGGTAGTTTGTCCACTACTATGTCAACAAACCTTTCCAACATCTTCTGAACCTCTTCTGGTAAATCATCTACCCTTGTACTGTTGGGTATGTGTTATATTCTTTGCACGAGTAGTAGTGTCTGAGCGTATGCGCCAGGCGCGTAGGGGGGTGCAACCCCTCGCGCGGGGGTTTGGGGGCAGTGCCCCAAATTTTTTTTTTCGCACCAGGACGACATATTTCTGGGACCACATGATATTTAGGTGGTTTTTTGGCACATGGTTTTTTGCCGATGGTTTTCTATTTCTGGTTAAGGAATTAGGGTTTTGGACTAATCCAGGTCATTGGGTTAGGGTTTTGGATGCCGCTAGCTCCTATATGTATATTGTATTGTAAACAATGTAACACAATGTATGAATATAATATATGCTGGTTTTCCCGGTTTGGGTTTCCAGGTGAAAAATTTCTGTGTAATGTTTGCATTTGCCATTGTATCTTTTCTGTTTTTTTCTGAATATCAGTTTGCAGTAGATATTGTACAAGGTTAGAATTTACATTTGGTATCATAGCTTTATTGGCTTCATGGGGACGCCTTTGTGGTCAAGGGTTTGGCTCGAGACTGTGATAAGCCTTGTTACAGTGGGAGATCTGCGGTATTGTTTTTCAGGTGAAAAGAAATGGCAAGCAATTCGAAGATGGAGATCAAGAAGTTTAATGGGAAAATCTTTGAGCTGTGGAAGCTCAAGATGGAATATCTTTTGGTGGATAGAGATCAGTGGATTGCGGTAGATCTAGGTACTGCACCTACAGGAACTTCTGCAGATGACTGGAAAAATATGGATCGGAAGGCAAAGAGCACATTCTGACTGTGTCTCTCTGATTCAGTATTACTGAATGTGTCAGAGGAAGCTACAACCAAGGATTTATGGGAAAAGTTGGGGAAATTGTATCAGTCTAAGTCCCTGGTAAATAAACTATTCCTGAGAAAGAAGCTGTATAACTTGAGGATGAGAGATGGAGA
>ML790623.1:1402-35228 GCA_009831015.1 Picea engelmannii | reverse complement strand
GGTCCAAGGTATCATGGTATGTGTCATGTTTGATCGTTATAACCTTCTTATATATGCATCAGGTTCCTTACATTTATGATAACTGCTTGGATATTACACTAGTCCACTTGACCATTGTTTGGGGGATTAACGGGGTGCCCTAGCAAGCTTGTATTTATGGGTTTTGGTTAGCCATCAGGGGGGATTTGCAGAGCCATCGTCCGCTCTCACCATTCTATCACTTTACATCTTATCTCCCATACATTCATCCCATTCCCCTAGTCCGGCCTGTAGGATGACCTTTGAGGGTTACACTTTGTCTTGTGGGAAGAAGGGGCTAATGGCCCAGGGGGTAAAAGCAGCTGGTAAAAGATAAAATCCATAAGAAACAAAACCTAGAGATGCTTCGCCCAGGGATCCCTGAGAAGGCAATAAAAGGCCTCTCGATAAGAAACAAAAGGGACCCAAAGAAAATAACAAAAACAAGACCTAACCAAGAGGATGGGAGGTCTCATCACGAGCCGACCCATTATGTTCATAGGTATCTAGCAGTATGACATTTCCATTATCTCGTCACCACGCCAGGGCAATGACCTTTGGTTGCATGGCCAAGGGAAATGGGGTCTCATCACGAGCCAGCCTTATCATTTCTGCGAAAATACCAGTGGGTAACACTGTCAGCTCTGGTCACCACGCCAAGATAGTGTCCTTTGGTAAGACCTTGAAGTAAAAAGAAAGAAAAAACAATAAATAAAAAATAAAGGCAATAAAGGGGCTTGGAAAAATTGCATCCATGATGGGTACAACTCACCTCCTACAAAGGCACCCACGGACAACACCTACCCCTGGTCTTACTATGACTAGACATCCCTAAACCATATCACTGCATGTACATGGCTTGAATGATCTTCTGTGGAAACTTTCCTTCTCTTATGGATACTTTCCCAATAGGTTGTTCTGTCTATTCCTTTGACTTTGTATAGTAGATCAATGTAATGTCTTTGAGCTCTTAGATGATATGTTAGGGATTTTATGCATGTATTTGATAAATTTTATGATGAAATATGATTGACATTGCTATGATTCCGAGGACTGATGAGCCCATGGAGGGCGTAGTTTTTGATGTGTAGGACCATACCCGACGGACAGGTACCAGTGGACCGGTACACATGGGGATATGATTAGCTCAGACCTCCATGGGACTGAAGAGCCCATCAGATGGTTGCTGGGATGGCAGAGACAGGACAACGTTGTGATGGGCCATTGCACGAGAAGAAAGAAGGACGTTCCACCCAGGACACTTTGGCAGAGCCCGACCTAGGGGGAATCACCCACTGCAGATGGGACATTTTCTTATGATGGACATGACGTCACCTGAGAGAGCTGGACATTGTTTGGAGCATGTGGCAGGGTGCTGAGATCATTTGGCACGTGTGGAAACTTGGAGGAGCCCTAAAGGGGCCAACGTTTGGTTTTCTGGATGCTGTGCTTGCCCAAAAAGGGCCAACGTCTCCCTCATAAGGGCTTGACGTCCATTTTTTAGCTCATTTTATGATATTTTTTTGGCAATTAATGTAAAAACAGTGTAAATTTCAAAGTCATCCTTGTCGGCTGTTTTAATGACCTAAATTTTAATTAGAAGGTCATGGATTGGTATAAATAGAGGACGTTTTGCCTCATTTTAAACTTAACATAACTCACTGTCTTGTGAGAGATTTACTTTTAGTCTTTTGTCTTGGTATTTTCCTCTTGGACGTGAGGCGCAACTCTTGTGGAGGATTCTTCTTGGCATTTTTATGGTGTTTCTCTCATTGGAAGGTTTACAACTAGGGTTTGATGAGCATTCTTCATGATTTGTAAGTGAATTCTTCATACAAAAGTTCTTAAATGAATGGTTGTAGGTTTAATCTCTTACATTTGCTATTATATTGCTTGATCTTGAAACCCTAGGTAGAAAGCACACAAGTAGGTCCTTGCTATATGTCCCCATGCTTGAGAAACTTGTTTTAGCCATTGATTAAGGAGGATATAGCCTAGCCGTTGCTACACTAATCATCCTTTTTCTGAGTTATCATTCAAGTATAGGTTGAATAAAGGTGACGTCCTAGGCCTAGTTGACTCTACACCTAGGGTTTTAACTTTTAAGGTTTGAAGAGCCTTGCTCCCGCAACACTTTTCTCCCTTAGAATTGTACTTCAAAGCTAGCCGTTTTGCCAAGAATATTTAAAGAAAGAGGAAGGAGCATGAGGCCTTGCTTAAGCAACACCAGAATGAGCCTCCTTCCCTTAGGGATTTGATTCTAGGGCCCTACCATTGTAGCACCATAAAACCTAAATCTCTAGTCTTTAGATTTTGATCCTCCTGAGATCTTGCCCTTACTTTTGACTCCATAATACCCTAAGGCACTGGTTTTTCTCTCCAACATTGAGCTTATTCATCTTTTAAACTTTCAATCTTTGAAACCCTAACTAACCCTAGCATACTAACCAGGGATAACTTCATACTAGATGCAACCAACCTTCTAACCCTGCAATAAGTGATGATGTCATGCCTAATTTGAGCTATTGTTGATAGGAAATATTGTTGGCTTGGTCATCCCGTGATAAACATTGATGTATTGGTAGTTTTCATTGGCTAAATAACAAAACATTGACCTTCTTTGTCTATTATATTTCTCATCATACTAACCCTAATAAAAGATGACGTCATCCTTAGGATATTGACGCAACACTCTGTTATATATGAGCATTTGATGATATTTATTGCATTGAGTTAATTCAGGGATTGATCATTTTCATTGGATGCTATATCATTCTGGTATTTATTGACAAGTAACTTTATATCACCATTGTCATTACAGCAAACATTGACTTCGTCAATATTCACTGCTATATATGTTCATATACATTGAAACATAGATAATCATTGATCTATGAAGTACTAACCACTATTGCATGTATTATTTTCATTGTTGCCTTGTCTCGCAAGCAAGTGCCTTCCTTATGGTTATTCTTCATTTGACTATCTTCTTGGCGGTAATCTGTGAAGGGGAAACTGGCCTTAATCCCTTGAGCCTTTTCCTTTCAAACCCCAGATTGCCAGGGACGTCTCCCTTGGGCTTAACCATCCTAAATAGAAAGGACCTACCCATTATGGTGACATTGGGTGGGGTAGGTCCCTGTTATGCCAGTTTGACCCTTATCCTCTAGCCTATAACCTAGAATACAAACTGAGCGATAACATTTTGGCGTCATTTCCGGGGAACACTGAGTCAATTCTCCTCAGACGACAAACCTTTTCGGTAAGTCTTGCCTCAAAGCCTTATTTTACAAGCTTACCTGGTGACTCCACTAGGGTGTTTTCCCTTTTATTTGATGATTTCAAGCAAATCATCCGGCGACTCCACAAATAGCTAATGTCGACTCGTAGTGGACGTCAGTATATACCTTCATCTACTACTATGACCTCCACAAATCCTGTCACCCCTGTAAGTTCTCCCAAATGGTCTCATAAAGAACTCTTTGGTCCTTTAAGCTTACCTAACACCCAGAGGGGGTTACATGATCCACCCAAGAAGGTCGAGTCCTGGATACCTAAGTTTTCAGGAGAAGATGGATCCTATGACAAATCTCATTGGACCGACTTCTGTGATGCGTTCGAGTTTCACCAATCTGGACAAGAACACCCCGATGTCTTTTTAAGGCTCTTTGTGAGCTCACTCACCGTAAGTGCCAGAAGATGGATTAACAAAATCTTGAAAGGAAGCATCAAAAGCCCTGAAGATCTTGAACGAGCCTTCCAAAGAGATTGGTGTGAAAAAGAAAGCATGGATTCCCTTTACTGTCAATACATTGATATTTGCAAAGCCTCTAGTGAGGGCATTAGGGATTTCAATTATAGGTTCAACCTATTACTCAAGAAGATCAGGCCTAGTTTCTCAAAAGAATCTTTCCTCCAACACTACTTGAACTCGTTGGAAGGAATTTTGCAGTTTACTCTCAAAGATAGGTCACCCTCGACTCTAGAAGAAGCACAAAACTCTGCTTGCCAGATTGAGCAGAACCTTGAGTTCGAAAACTACATCAATCAAGTCAATCTCTCGCACAATAATGACCCCAAGGAATCTAGTAATGAGGATGTCCCCGAAGCTGAGCCTAAGCCCCTAGAAATTCTTGAAGTAAAACTCATGCCTCCCAAAAGGAAATGGAAAACAACTTTCTCAAATACAAACAATGTTTTGAATGCCTCGATACAACATAATCCATCCGAGGATTTGGGCATGGCTACTCAGAAAAAAATAACTTTGAAGATGCCTTGCTTGTATTAGACACACCGATGTTGGAAGGTCGAGATATGAGTGAAGCTGATAAGTCTGAAGAAACTGATCCAAGCATTAGTATGTCTTGTATCCTGCAAAGGGATAAAAGGATTCATGAAATGTTAGAAATTTATTTTCTAAAAAAGAAGGATTCAGATGACCAATTTCCTTTTAAGGGGACTCCCACACTATTACATACTGGTCATTCTGAGAAGGATGAACAAACACCCTTTTCAATGGATCCATACTTGTTTCAATATTGTCCCACTTTTCCTTTGACAGGAGAAGACACAGATTAGGGTGATTTTCTTGATGATGCCTCTAATACCTCGGAAGATTCAGACGAAGATGGCTATCCAATACAAAGAAAAAGTAATTTCATTGAGTGGAACAAAGATGTTTTCAAAGACATAAAAGTTCCAAGCGCCATCATTGTGGATGAAAACCCTTGGTGTTTTCAATGCAGTGAAGCACATTGGGAACATGAATGTCCGTGCAGTAGTGGTGGCCATCAACAAGTAAACAATATAGACTACTTCATAGAAGGCCCTCAAATAAATATCACCACTGAAGAGCATCAAGAGGCCATCAAAGAAGCAACCAGGCCAGCCAAGATGGAGGTAATAAACAAACTAGACCAGGAATCAAAAGAGAAGCTAAAGAAACAAGAGCTCCAGGTGTATAGAAGAAAGAAGTTGGACCAACCTTCCATTGACCAAACAAAAAACCCACCTGTGGATGTAATCTTTCCTAAAACATCCAATACTGAAAGGGTTAATTTGACTTTTGACCTTGAAGGGGCATTATCCAAGATGCTTGTAACCATCCCTTTGAGATAATTTATCAAGGTACCATCTATCAAAGAGCGATTTGACAACTTTTTCCGAGGATTAGATGGGCCATTGAAAGATGGAACTATTGGTTGTATCCAGAATGTACCTGTAACTACAACTTATGAGAAAAAGTCTAGTGATTCCATCAAAGATGACAAAGCACATGACAAGACCGGGACAACTCCTCATAAATGTTCTCCAGAAGATACATCTTTTGCAAAAGAGGAAAATTCAAATCAGCTTGAATGGCGTACGAAAGAAGAATACCAACAACTCATGGATGATCTCAAAGCTCAGGAATCAGAGACTATGGAAATACTAAAGAAGGTAGAAGATGATGTATGGATCCGTCCTTCACAGCAGGAAGTCTTTATAGTAGAATCCCACCCACCTCCCTCTACACAATACACCAAGGTTATTCAAGGAACGACCAATTTTAGAGTCAAAGAGTATAAGGAGGGAGACATGGTTTGGATGTGGGATGCCATTAAAGGGAAGCCTAATAATATCAAAGAAAACAATCATTTTTGGCTTGGCCCTTTTAAGGTCAGTAGAAAGTCAGTTAATGACTCCTATTACTTGTCCACACTGGAGGGAAGAAGGCGCACAGTGCCCGTTAGCGGGAACCTCCTCAAACCCCACCAGGGTGGGGTGACCTGACTTCATAGGTAAGTATTTTTTCCGTGTATTATACCATCTTCATTTATTGTTTGTTTCCTTATATGCATCTTGATTGTTTTATCTCATATGTATACATGTATTATTTTGCGGGGTGGAAATACCACCCCACCTTTTGTCGTTGATGCCTTCTTTTCGAGTGTGAGCAGGTCTGTAGGTCTATGCCAGAGATGCTAAGGTTCTCATGCGCTCTACGATGAGCACATGTCCCCGAGTTGGAGCCAGATGTTATCCCCGTTCTCTAGGGATAACTAGGAGATCATGTCTCGAGGCCCACATGCCCTAGACATGGAGTACGGAGAGCAGGATTGACTTGAGCATGGCCCTGGAGGGCCCATCCTTCTTTTTCTTCGCAGACTTGTCCTGTTAGCAACAACAACTTCCATCACCATCGGCTTGGACTTGCATCAAATAAGACTCTTTCTCCATGAGGTAATTGGTCCAAGGTATCATGGTATGTGTCATGTTTGATCGTTATGACCTTCTTATATATGCATCAGGTTCCTTACATTTATGATAACTGCTTGGATCTTACACTAGTCCACTTGACTATTGTTTGGGGGATTAACGGGGTGCCCTAGAAAGCTTGTATTTATGGGTTTTGGTTAGCCACCAGGGGGGATTTGCAGAGCCATCGTCCACTCCCACCATTGTCTGGAACGTAAATCATGCATTTCTCTTGCCATGGCTGGGTCATGCATCTGCCTACCTCTTCTTCTTGGTATTTCCATTTCCTCTGGAGGGTCGGGTGTTTTCCTGCCCCTTCTTCTTGGTGGCATGGTGAATCTTCCTTTTCCTTGCTACAGAAAGAAAAGAAACCTTTCTGTGCTCTGATACCACACTTGACGCAGACCTCCTTCTCCTAGATCCACAGATCAGGATCCACACAAGATCTTTTCCTCTCTTCTGGCCCAAAGTGCTTGACTAGCCCTTCTATTTCCCTTTCGGGAAATATGCACCCACAAACAACCTTGAGAAATTTTCCCCTTATACTTCAGAAGATCAAACTTTGTGTTTTCGCGAGTCCTGTGGCCGAGTGTCTTGTCTTCTCAGACCCCCAAAACCCAAAATTATGACACTTGGCCTTTCCTCTCTCTATCTCGCCTTTCTCCTTATCGTGATTTCGGGAGTCGCAATGTCATGCAACTCATCCCCTCGACCTCCTAAATCCCGATTCTCACATTACTGAAACTCCAATGTTCGGTCACAAAAATAAATCGATGGCTGTGATTCCCCACTCGATCCAATGGTCAACACGATTTTCCCGTATCGAGAGTTCAAGACTCTCGATGCCCAAAACCTCATGTCAACACAAACTTCGAATTCCCGAATCCCGATATCAATTCCGGATTTTCAGTTTTTCGCGATTTCGGAACTTCTGTTCCAGAAATGCGTGGGTCTCCTATCTTCAAGATTCGTGAAATTCCAAACCTCAATATGCCAATGGACTTTCTTATTGGGATTTTCCCCGAACTCTTGGATTTCCGCCATGCGTCCTCCTATGATGGACGGTTCTCAATCATTTTGCGATTTCGCGAAATCAAATGCCGAAATGTTCTGCATCCTATCCTCTTGATCCCCGAAGTCCCAACATGCGAAATGTCGACGAAATCTTGATTTCCGCCACATGTCTCAATAGACGGATGATCCTGATTCATTTCGGGATTTTGCGACTTGCGATTCCCCGATGTCACAATTTCTCTGTCAACTCGGAACCCCGGTAGCCGAAATACCGATGGGTTCTTGATCTTCGCCACGTGTCTCAACAGATGGACGACTCAGATCAAATTTGGGGTTTTCACTATGAAGTGACCCGATCTCCTGTCCTCAAGACTTACGATATCCCGATATCCCGAATCACGATATCTTGATATTCCGATATCTCTGATATGAAGGAGATAGTCAGACTGCATGACATGCCTAAGGAAATTGTATTTGACAGAGACACCAAATTTACTTCAAGATTTTGGAAATCCTTAATGGATGGTTTTGAGACTAAATTGTTGTTCAATACAACCTATCACCCTCAAATTGATGGAAAAACAGAAATAGTAAAACAAATATTAGAAGACATGCTAAGGATGCATGTAATGCATCAACCTAAGAAGTGAGAATAATACCTACCATTGGTAGATTTTGCCTACAACAATTATTATCAAGAATCCTTGAAGATGAACCCTTTTGAAGCCCTCTACGATAGACATTGAAAAATCCCAATCAGCTGGAGTAATCCAGTGGATAGAATTACAATCGGACCCAACATGCTAAAATAAATGGAACAACAAGTGATTCGGATAAAGAACAATCCGAAGATTTCTCAGGATAGATAGAAAAATTACGCCGACAGAAAGAGAACTCCCAGAAAGATTAAGACAGGAAACCATGTCTATCTCATAGTAAGGCCCAAGAAGAGTTCCCCGAGAATGGGAGCTTGTTCCAAGCTGGTACCTCAGTATTGTGGACCCTTTGAGGTCTTAGATAGAGTGGGACCTGTAGCCTATAGGTTAACACTCCCTCCCACAGTAAAGGAACAAAATGTTTTCCATGTTTCATTATTGAAGAAATATGTACGTGATTCTAATCATATAATTGACTGGTCTGTGATCCAACTGGAGCCGGAGGGAGAATTCCTGCGAGAACCCCAATGCATACTAGATAGGAAGGAAACCTCACTCAAGGGAATTGTAACACCTTGTTTCCCCCAGTTTGTAAATATAACTATATTGGTCAAGGAACTATGAAAAATTCGAAGGTGTGAATTTTTGATTTGATGGAATTTTGTATAAAGGGTCGACGAATGTAAATTCTGTTATTTTAATAGAAAATGGATACATCTTGCATGAATGCTCGAAAGTGGATGTGATAAGAGAGACCCCGAATTCTAGGAAAGGGTGGTGGAGGGGACCAGGAATGGTTGCGTTAACCTCCACTGAACCAATGCTTTGTTGGAATTAATTGCTCAAGATCAGAACAACCCTTTGACCCATGAATGAATTACAATCAGGCTGGTAGGTGGGAAGACCTCCTCAATAGTTTATGAGGGGATGGGGAAGACTTCCCATCTGTAAGGCTTCCATACCTGACCACAGACTGGAAATTCAGGCTAGACACAATCTTGCGGGAGAAGGCAAGAAAGGAAAATGTGGGGGTCAGGGGAGAAAATCTGCGAAGAGTGCAGAGATGAGACTGAAGCTATCGGGTCCGAGGAAGGACTGAAAGAGGAAAGTGAGTTCTGATTACAGGAAATAGATACGGAGTCAGGAGAAGGAGAGTAACCTTCATCCCTATCTATTTATATACTGGGATAAGGAGAGTAACCTTCGTCTCTAACTTCCATTTAGTTGAAAGAAAGAGATTGAATCTCAAAGCATCATGGTCTAAGCTCGGGGGTGGCCAGTGGTAAATACATTAGGAGTGTTTGAGCCTATGGTTGGGTGGAAACGAGCACCCCTTTCAACAATCACATCATGCCTTATGGTTCTGATAAGTGTTTTCATGCCTTCTGCTTTGAATTGAAAATAATGGATGGATGCATGTATTTATATGTCTATAAATGATTTCTGTATTGAAATGATTAAGTTATGAGTATGCATTTGTTCCCTTAAGAACTTAGGCTTCTTCTTGATTTTCCATATACTCCAGTTTAATTCCTTGAAGGAATTCCCCAGGGAATTACATCACAGTTCCAGAGTCGGAGAAAGCCTCTTGGCATTGGTACCGTTCTGGTAACCTCATGAGTTTACCTTGCCCTATTTCAAAGTTTAAATTTCTGCGAGTTAGGGAGATGTTCTCTTCAGAACAATAGTCTAAGAGACTTTGAATTTGCGTCCAAGTACTTAACCAAAAACCTGACTGAGAGTAGCGTTCATATCCCAAGAGTCATCTAAAGGTCCATGAGACCTGGTTCTAGGAACCCTACGCTAAAAGGAGTTAGCTCATGAAGGTTTCAGAACTTTGGGAGCTTGAATCTCTGTGACGTCATTCACAATAGTCAAAGTTACCTGAACTACCAGAGTAACAAGATCCATATATGACTTAAGAACCTGAAAACGAAGATGGATGCTATCCATTTATTGGGAGGAGAATCTATCCTGGTCGTCAGATCGATTCAAAGACCCACTGGAGTTAACGAATCAAATACCAACCACTCGATTAAATCGATGGTTGGGAATCATTGCAGAGCGCGAAGGTGAAATTAATGGACATGATAGTTCATGGCCCGCAATCAACCAACATCATTGATCTCATTGGGAATGGAAGGTCAACGACCAAGATTAGATACGAGTCAGGTGATCACTTCTGAGATTGCAGAGATTGGACCCCACAATTAATGTGAACCATCGATCTATGAATGAAGATCGATGGTGGGGAACCATTGCAGATCACGAAGGTGAAATTATTAGACGCGCTAGTTCGCGACCCACAATTCACTAACGTCGTTGATCTCGCCAGGTTGGAAGATCAACGACCCCAATTAGACTGAGTTGGGCGAGTACATTTCAGATTGTAGAGGTTGAGCTCTCTGATATAGAGTGCGCACGTTGGGACCCCCCAATGACTATGAACTGTCGATCAACGATCACATCGGTCTTGGTCGGATCATGACCGTCAGACCTAGAAAAGTTGCTAGGTGGATAGTCGTGAGTTCCTTTGGAAATCCGTAGAGTAACGAAGTCCTTCTATACCGTCAATCTGAGAGAAAGGACATGTGTCAGCAGATCGTCAACTTCAGGTGTAATCACTCCAGGAGAAAGAGAGTGTGGAGAGGTTGAAAACTCCTGAATCCCGAAGAGCCGAAGTGATTTACAACCATTGATCTGTGGGAGACATGCGTCGACAGATCGTCAACTTTGAGTGTAATCACTTCGGGAGAAAGTGAGTGTGGAGAGGTTGAAATTCCCAAAGCCCAAAGAGCTGAAGTGATTTGCATCTGTTGATCTGTGGGAGACATGTGTTGATAAATTGTTGACTTCGGGTGTAAGAAATACGAAAGAAAGTGAGTGTGGGGAGGTTTTCTATCATGTGCCTTGAGAAATGTGCCACATATTTAGGTGGTTTTTTGGCACATGGTTTTTGCCAATGGTTTTCTATTTCCAGTTAAGGAATTAGGGTTGTGGACTAATCCAGGTCATTGGGTTAGGGTTTTGGATGTTGTTTGATCCTATATGTATATTGTATTGTAAATAATGTAACACACATGAATGAATATAGAATATGCTCGTTTTCCCAGTTTCAGTTTTGAGTGGAAAAATCTCCGTGTAATGTTTGTATTTGTCATTTTATATTTTCTGTTCTTTTACTGAATATCTGTTTGCGGTAGAAATTGTACAAGGTTATAATATACAGAAACTCCCGAAGCTCGAAGAGCCGAAGTGAATTGAAGTTGTTGATCTGTAAGAGACATGCGTCAACAAATAGTCGACTTCGGGTGTAAGCACTCTGGAAGAAAGTGAGTGTGGGGAGGTTGACACTCCCAAATCCCTAAGAGCCGAAGAATATCTGAGCCGTCCAAGCTAAAGGGACATGTGTCAAAAGATATTCCATTTCAGAAGATAGCCACTTCGGAGGAAGGTGGGGTCATGAGAGTTGAGAACTCCTGAAGTAAATCATGACCGTAGATTTGAAAGAGATGCACATCGATAGATTGTTGACTCCGGGTGAAATCACTTTGGGAGAAAAGGTGGTGTGAGCGTCCAAGACTCCCAAATGTTGAAGTCCTAAAGTGGACCCGTGCTGTTGATTTAGATGGACGCATGGCACTTGATCTGGAACTTCGGGTATGAAGTACTTTGGAGGAAAAGTGTTGGAGTTCTCGGAACTCCCGAACGCCGAAGTCTCGAAGAAAATGGGTCGTCAAAATTCCTGAGGACACGTGGCGTCGAATCATGAAATTGGGAGGATTGCCACTCTGAAGGATTTCACGTAGTGGTCGTCTGTTGTCTTGGCGTCTAGTCATAACCATGGTCATATGCAAATATAGGGGGATGAAAGACCCCAAAGATATTGGGATAGGATATCTGCCTACTTTGAGCTCATTTCGGAGCATGGAGACTGTGGATGGAAAGCCCTGGAAGAGAAGAATGGAATTGGGACCTCAGATGAGGGTATTGTTTTTCTTAAGAAGAACAAATTTTTTTACGCCCCGTCATTGGTGTGTTACATTCCTACATCCATGATAGTGCATAATTTATTTCATGTATCATTGCTAAAGAAATATGTGTTTGATCCTAATCACATAATTAATTGGAATGTGATCGAGGTGGAGCGCGAAGAGGATTTCTGAGTGGAATCAATACACCTCATGGACTTGAAAGTCAAAGTGCTCAGGATCAATTCCACATGGATGGTACTTGCTAAGGTCCTGAAAATTATACATGGGAGCATGAGGAAAACATGTGGGAAGAATACTCACACATTTTTGATAATTTTAAAGAAAACAGAATGCAAAACTCCATTTTGAGAAACTAGAATTTTGGAACCAGACCTCAGAGTCCTAGCCAACTGTGCTGGGGACCCTGATAAAAGAATGATACCATGATAAAATAATGGCTCATTCATTAGGTTATTTTTGATAAACGAATGCTGCATTCCTTGGATTAACCCTGATAAACGAATGGTGCATTCATTGGGTCAACGAGTTGAGAGGAACAACAAATTATGGTTGGAATTGCTGCTGGAGTTTTGAAATTGCATAATTTTATTTTCTAAGTATCGTGATGTAAATTTTCATATATGTATATCGACATAGTGTGCACCAAGGAAAACACACAATTGTATGGGAGGAGGAATGTAACATCCCCACTATAATCCTGTAACATCGCCACTATAAGCCCCACTTTAATTAACTCTTATGTATATATAATGTGTGGCTACGACCAAAGTGATGTAATATGAAAATTGTATTTCTATGTTTTAATAATAAAATGTGATTCCAACTACTAAGGGGACATGCACATAGACAGGGGGATGAATTAATCCACAAAAGAGGGAAGGGTCTAAGAGAATTCCTAATAGGGGTCCAAGGGGGAGTTTTCCATGTGTATTAATTCAACCCATCTTCCTAAGTTTGCTATTGGTATATGAACCTTCTAATTTATGATTGAGTGTTCCCAAAGACAATCATTGAATACCTATAAGAGGGTGGGTGTGAGAAGTCACATCCCATAATTATTGTGCACATGGGGGCTGAGTACATTCAACTTGGGGAGGTGTGTGAGTCAAGAAAGGCAAGGAAAATGGAGGAAATTCGTATGGGTTGGGACAACATTTTTACACATTCAAGTTTTGGGCATGAGCAACAAGTAGAGAGAAAGAAAGAGAGATTGGACCTGGTGCAGCCATGGAGGGAAAATTTGAGATCATGCTGGAGAATATTTGGAGCATTTTGGAGCAGAAGATTGAAGATCCAAGTTGTCAGGCCTGAAGATTGAAATATTGAGCAAGTTGCACCATAACATAAAGTGTTTGTTGTTGTTTGCTGGTAGTTTTCTTAGAAACAAGTTCCCTTGAGTTTCCAGTTGAGAGATTCCTGGTTATCTGTTTCAGAGAGACCCTGATAAACGAATGGGATGCTTGAGGGACTAAGATCTGTGAAGGGGTACATTCCTTGGGTCGAGAATGTCGAGAGGAAGAGAGTTGGCGAAAAATCAAGATAATTGTAGGAGAATACTTGTGGGTTGTGAGTTTTATGAGCTATGAGTGGACGATGAGAGACCACCCTCTTTTGTGGATGACTAGCCTGAACTCAGTGGTGATTTGTTGTTGAGATTTGGAATAAAAAGTCTACAATTGGGTGGAATGTCTGTTCCAAGCAACAATAGATTGGGTCGCACAACATATTTAAAAGATAAGTGTTTGATCTATTTTCTATCTTGTATTTATAAGTTAAATTGTTGTGCATGAACTATGTGTATTTGAGAAAGTTTTATATGCTATTGTGTTGAGTTTCTTAGCTGCATTTCATGTCTAATTTAGAGTGTTTTATATGCATGTAATTAATTGTAATAAACAATAGTTAATTCTATATGTAAATGGTATATGGAAGCTACAAGTATTTATTTAGATAACATAAATTTCATTTTTGCAATTTTTTTGCATCGTAATGTTCCTTGGTTGGGCTGGGGGATGTTACACAACCATGGATTGGCTCAAGGTGTCGCTAAAACATATATCAATCTCGATGTTTTATAGATACATTAAGGATCAAATCAACCATCTATACACTGAAGGATCTACCAAATTTGAATCTAGGTCACCATGCAACTTCAGATTCAACATCATACGAGTAGTCATGGGTTTAGAATTCATCACGTGGAACCTTTTTAGGATCTCAACCATGTATTTTCCCTACCCAAGGAAAACTAAACTTCCCTTGTACCATGCCACATCTCTATACCTAAGAAATAATGTATCATTCCAATGACCTTTATATCAAATTGTTGTAACAAGTGCAACCTTGCACCGTGCAATGAGCTTCTTTGAAATCCTTGTAAGTATCAAATCATCTACATATATGACCAAAACAACTAGATCATTATATCAAATAAATAATAAAAATTGGGGCTTGCAATAATTTTGGTGAAGCCCAAACCAAATAGGTTCTCATCAATCACAGACTACTAAGCACAGGGTCTTTGCTTAAGCCTGTAAAGGACTTTATTCAATATGCACAATGGGGATCACGCCTATGCACCTCAAGTCCTCTTGGTTGATTTAAGTAAAATTCTTCCTTGATCAAGCCATTAACTAACACAGTGTTTGTAAGTTTTAAACCTATGAAGTAAAACAATGCATACAAATTTTTAAGCAAAACATAAATTAATCAATGATTCACACACACAATACACAAAGATTTATGTTGGAAACCCTTAACCGGGAGACAACCAACCTTCATTGGTGCCACACCTTTCAACTCTTCATTGTATTAATTTCCCCATTCACCATACAATATTACAATATTTTAGGTATTACGTAGCTACCAATACCCTAATCTCTTAATTAAGGATTAGTTTAGAAAACCATTAAAAATAAAAAAAATCCACTAAAATAGAAAAAACCGCCCACCCACACACATGAAAAGAATATAACACATACCCAACATTATCTCTCTCTCACACACACATTCAAATAATATAGCACATACCCAACATTATCCCACTTGTTATTTTCTTTGCATATAGGGGTTCACAGGATTACATAGTCAACAATCAAGGGCAACACTGCCCATTGTTACTCTACATGAGGGCATCAATGCCCATTGTTACTCTACACCAGGAGAACTTCTCTGTGCTCACAGACTTTGTCAATGAATCTACATCATTCTTCATAGTGTCAACCTTTTCCAGCAACACCTTTTTTTCAACCATGTCTCTCACAAAGTGATACTGAACATCAATATGCTTTGTCTTCGAATGATAAGCAAGGTTCTTTGCCAGGAAGATTTCAATATGAATTTAACAATCTAATCTCACTGCTTGTTGTACCAACCCAATACCTAAATACAATCTCTGTAACCATACTTCTTCCTTGCTTGCAAGAGTGGTTGCCATGTATTCAACTTCTGTAGTTGAGAGTGCAACTACAACTTGTCTTTTTCTCATTCAACTGATTTCTCCTCCAAATAGGTTAAGCACATACCCACTTGTAGATATTCTGCGATCCATATCTCCAACCCAGTCTACATCAACAAACCCATGTATTTCCAACACTCTGTCCAATCCTGGTCTTCCTTGGTAGCACAATCCATAATTGGTAGTGCCACACAAATACATGAAGACCCTATTTACTGCTGTCTAATGCTCATTCCCTGGTTTTGACATATACCTGCTCAAAACTCCCACTGCATGTGCAATGTCTGGTCTAGTACAAACCCTTGCATACATCACACTGCCAACTGAACTAGCATATGGAACATGGGACATGTCCTCTTCTTCTTCCTGTTTCTTGGGACACTGATCTGCAAATAACTTTACACCTATAGGAATAAGAACCTTGATTGGTTTACTTCCATGCATATTAAACCTATGCAATATCGTCTCAACATATTTTCTCCGATTCAACCAAAGTTTCTTGTTTGCACGATTTATTTTAATTTCCATTCCTAGAATGAAGTTAGTAGCACAAAGATACTTCATGTAAAATTTGGAGGATAGTTGCGATTTCATCTCCTTGATAACATTCATGTTATTTCTTACCAACAACATGTCATCAAAATACAACACTACATAAATGAAGTGATTACCAATGTGCTTGGAATATACACAGTGATCAACCTTGCTTCTCAAAAATCCCAATCCAAGGATGTATGTGTTAAAATTTTGGTATCACATCTTAGGTGATTGCTTCAGATGATATAATGACTTCTTTAGCTTACATAACAACTCTTTCTTTCCCTTCACTAAAAATCCTTCTGGCTGTTTCATGTATATTTATTCTTCCAAATCCCCATGTAGGAATGTTGTCTTTACATCCATATGTTCCACTTCAATATCAAAAGCAACACCAATAGATAAAATAAATCTAATATAAGTTAACTTGGAAACAAGAGAAAAAATCTCACCAAAGTCAATTCCCTCTACTTGGGAATAACCTTTTGCTACTAACGGAGCTTTGCATTTCTCTACTTTTACTTCTGCATTAAACTTCTTCTTAAACAACCATTTTCTACCAACAAATTTTTTTCCAGCTGGAAACTCAACTAGATCCCATGCCTCATTCTTATCCAAGGCATCCATTTCTTTAACCATGGTATTCTTCCAGAGTTTACTGTCCTCTGACTTCACTGCTTCCCTGACAGTTCTGGGATCATCATCAGTGATAGATAAAAAAAAATTAGAATGAAAATAAGGTGGAGAATACCTTTGTGGTTTCCTTCTTTCCCTCACCAATCTCCTCAATACTGGGGTATCAATTTCTTCTCCTTTTGCTTCATATTCTTTAATTGATTTAGATTTTGCATCATCCAACTCAAACTCTATTTTTTCAGGTTCTTTTTGCCTTGGTAGGAATTCATGTTTGGGAACATCTTTCACCTCTCTAAAAACAACATCTCGACTGTAAACAATCTTCTTAGTTTCTGGGTTCCAAAGATTATAACCTTTCACACCATCTTTATAACCAATAACGATACACTTTTCAACTTTATTATCCAACTTACTCCTATTTTCCTTTGGAACATGTATACAAGCATCACAACCAAATACTATGAGATTTTAAAGAGAGGGTTTCTTACCAGTCCATACCTTGTGTGGCATTTTATCATCCAATGTTGATGAGGGTGATCGATTGACTAGGTAACATGATGTATCCACTGTCTCTGCCCATAATTCTTGTCCTAACTTGACACCACTAAGCATGGTCCTTGATTTTTACATTAGTGTCCTGTTAATCCTTTCTGCAACTCCATTATGCCGAGGTGTGTATGGAGTAGTCTTCTGTATTTATATACCACACTTCTTACATAATTCTTCAAATTCATTTCCGCAGAATTCTCCACCATTATCTGTCCTCAATACCTTTATTTTCTTCTCTATCTGATTTTCTACCAGAGCCTTAAACTCTTTAAATTGATCAAATATCTTAGATTTATTTCCATGAAAATAAATCCATGTGTTCCTTGATAAATCATCTATGAATGAAACATAATACACATATTTACCTAGTGATGGAACATGCACAGGGCCAAATACATCACTATTTATCAACTCTAAGATCCCCTTTGATCTTGTAGCACCATATGGGAATCTTACTCGATTCTGTTTACCATATATGAAATGTTCACAGAAATCAAAATCCAAAGTGCAATTACACATACCTTCAACCATACCTTTACCGTGTAGTGTTCAAAGGACCTTTTCTCCAATATGCCCCAGTCTTTGATGCCACACCATGGTTTTCTTTGCAGGGACAATATTGGTCTTGTCTTCTTTATTTCTCTTCTCAGGGACAACATAATTGTTACACCCATTAGTATAAGTGATTCCCAACAACTTGTACAGAGTTCCACACCGAACTCCCCTCATCAACACCATTTCTCCTCGTACCATCTTGCAAGTGCCCTTTCCCAATACAGTATCCACACCTGCACCATCCAACTTGCTTACATATATTAGGATACTGGCTAGTTTTGGAATGTGCAGAACCCTAGGGAGAGTTCTAATCTTTCCATATTTTGGAAACAACTTAACCATTCCATGTCCCATGATTTTGGCCATCGAGTCATCTCCTAGGAATACATCACCACCATTGTATTTTTCATATTTACCAAACTACTCCTTGTGAGGAGTCATATGATATGACACACCTGAGTCGATCGACCATATACCACGGTCTGCATGTGTACCTGTAGATGCCAGGTAAACATCACCTCCTTCTTCAATGGATGTTTTCGTCTCTGTGGAAGAGGTGTTATCATATCCCTTTGTTTTATCGACCCTCTTAGACTTGCAATATTTCTTATAATGCCCTGCTTTACCACACTTCCAACATTTACTCAAAGATTTTCTTCGAGACTTAGATCTACCTGTAGATCTAGATCTCCCCCCTGAAGACTTACTAGGATTCTTGCCCTGGGTATGAACTCTTACAATTAAAGCATTTGTGCTCTGACCATCCATGCCTAGTGTGGAGTTTTATCATCCAACACTAATGAGGGTGATCGATTGACCAAGTAACATGCTGTACCCATTGCCTCTGCCCATAATTCTTGTCCTAACTCTGCACCATCAAGCATGCTCCTTGCCAGGGATGATTTTAAGGATTGAAATTTATATTAAAATGTAGCAACCTGAGCTAATATTACTAGTCCTTGGTATGCAAAATGTAAAAAATTGGATTTTATATAGTTTCTATAAAAAATTGGCAATTTTTAAGGTAAAATTGTTTTATTCTATAGAATTTGGGCGAATAGTTTTTAAAAAAAATGGAAATTAGCGAATTGCTTTTTGGGAAAAACAATGGAAAATTAGCCCATTTGTGAAATTTAGCTCCTAAAATAATCCATGCTCCTTGTTTTTTCCATCATTGTCCTGTTTATCATTTCTACAACTCCATTCTACCGAGGTGTGTCTGGATTAGTCTTCTGCCTTGCTATACCACATTTCTTACATAATTTTTCGAATTCATTTCTGCAGAATTCTCCATCATTATTTGTCCTCAATACCTTTATTTTCTTCTTTGTTTGATTTTCTACCATATCCTTAAACTCTTTAAATTTATCAAATACCTCAAATTTATTTCTAAGAAAATAAATCCATGTGTTCCTTGATAAATCATCTATGAATGAAACATAATACACAAATTTACCTAGTGATAGAACATGCATAGGTCCAAACACATCACTGTGTATCAACTCTAATATCCCCTTTGCTCTTGTAGCACCATATGATAATTTTACTGGATTCTGTTTACCATAAATGAAATGTTCACAGAAATCAAAATCCAGAGTGCAATTAGACATACCTTCAACCATACCTTTATCATGTAGTGTTCGAAGGCCCTTTTCTCCAATATGCCCCAGTATTTGATGCCACAACATGGTCTTCTTTCCAAGGACAATATTGGTCTTGTATTTTTTATTTTTCTACTGAGGGACAACATAACTGTTACACCCATTAGTATAAGTGCTTCCCAAAACCTTTTACAAAGTTCCACACTAAACTCCCCTCATCAACACCATTTCTCCTTGTACCATCTTTGAAGTGCCCTTTCCCAATACAGAGTCCACACCTGCATCATCCAATTTTCTTACAGATATTAGGATCTTGGCTAGTTTTGGAATGTGCATAAACCTAAGGAGAGTTCTAATCCTTCCATATTTTATCAACATCTTAACCCTTCCATGTCCCATGATTTTGGCTGTCGAGTCATTTCCTAGGAATACATCACCACCATTGTATTTTTCATATTCACTGAACCATTCCCTGTGAGGAGTCATACGATATGACACACCTGAGTCGATCAACCATACACCACAGTCTTCATGTATACATGTAGATGATAGGTAAACATCACCTCCTTCTTCAGTGGATGTTTTCGCCTCTGTGGAAGAGGTATTATCAGATCCCTTTGGTTTATCGACCCTCTTAGACTTGAAATCTTTTTTATAATTCCCTACTTTACCACACTTCTAGCATTTCCTCAAATATTTTCCTGGAGACTTAGATCTACTTGTAGGTTTAGACACCCCCCCTCCCCAAGACTTAATAGGATTCCTGTTTTGGGTACGACCTCTTATAAATAAAGCATCTGTGCTCTAAACATCCATGCTTTTCCACCTCATCTCTTCAGATAACAAGGATGCAACTACATCCTCATACTTCAATATAGATTGAGTGGTACTACCAATTGCTACAACCATATTATCACAAGAGTCTGACAAAGAACATAACAAAGTAATACACTTATCTTCTTATGAAATCGTAATATTAACAGAGACAAGTTGACTTACCAGAGTATTGAAGGCATTTAGATGTTCTGTCAAAAACTCTCCATATTCCATCCTAAGATGATACGACTTCTTTCAAAGAAACAACTTGTTTACTAGGGACTTTGATTGATTAAAATTCCCTAACTTATCCCATATTTCCTTGGTTGTAGATTCTCCCGAGACATTCAACAACACCGATATTGTACTTTGGATAGTAACACACTATGAATGCCATGACCAGAAGCATGATAATATATGAGGATGATCTTCAACTTGGGAACTTGCGCTATGTCCTTTCTTCAAATGCTAATCAAGATGACTTCACTGGTATCTCCCATCTAATGATATAGGTAGTCTTCTTCCCTCTTAGCCTCCTAGCCTCCGGAGCCGCAAAGGGGTCACACACAGAAATTAAAATTATTATCTAGCTCAAGCTTTCCCTGGAAAGGAGAGGCTTCCACCTCTTATGCAAAGCTTGCAGCCCAACTCACATAAGTAAACTAGTCATATAAAAAATTGACAACAATTCAGTCATTCAACAATAGGGTGGGTTACTCTTTCCTCTCCCTTCTTTTTATAAGAAAAAATGTCAATTCATGCATAATTAGATAATTTTTTTATAATTAAAATAGATATTATTCACCCTCAACACATGTCACACTTCCCTCAAGTTGCACATGTTTTAATTTCTTTTAATTAAATAAATTTTGAATTTTTCCTCACCTCCTCAATTAGTTCCTAGATTTTCTCCAAGTTGTCCCCTAGTTCCCCAATTTCTCCTTTATTGTGTCTCCTAACTAATTTACACTTGGATTTTGATTAATATTCTTCTCTTAGTTAGGATTTAGAGTCTAGTTAGACTTAGGATTCTAACTCTAAGTTGACACCACACTTCCTCATGAAATGATTTCTTTTAATTTAATAATTCTTTTTATTAAATTCATGCACACATTGTGCACATGTCTTACATTTTCTTATCCTTATTCTATATTTTATTTAGTCTAAATTTTCCTTAGACCCATTACTATAACATTATTTAGGCATAAACAATTAGACTTAGACTTTAACATGTTTCCAGTTTACTAAATTTGTATAAATTTATATTATCTTTTTCTATAAGTTCTAAGTATTTGTTTTATTCTCTAAGGTCTTCTAGATTTTTATTAACTTCTCTTGACGTTTCATTTTCTTAGTTACATTTTATATTAACCCGTGACGTGCCCTTCAAGACGCACCTACGTTCTCTAAGGTGTCACTCGCCATGTTGATTTAGTTTGGAAGTTGTTGACGCTTGGAGTCAATAATCCACTTGTCAACCTTGTGTGAGACTAATGACTTACTAAGGAATAAAGAATCTTCCTTATTGCGTGCCCCTCATAAATCCTCGTGAGCGACTATCTCAGTCTTCCCTCATGACATTGTGAACCTTTCAGGAACAATGTAGTCATTAACCTTCCGTTCAGGTCACAACGAGAGTGATATTAGGACGTGAGAGGGATGCTGCCACACCTCTTTCTAATCTGTCTGATATTTGTGTATGACCCCTTTACTCCATATGTGATTCGTATTAGCAAGCATCATCATTCCTGCATCTACTGAAAAATAGTATTAATAACTCATATACATGAAATCCATAACTGAAATCATCATCATAACATAGGTGTAATAAAATCAAGTACTCATAAGCAAAGTCAATAGTCCACTCACTGACACAATCCAGATTCCAAGGTTTTCCATCGATGCCATAAATATACTCATCATCTGATGTTTTCCTGCACACTTAGGAAACCTCATCATAATACATGTTAATTATATACATCAATATTAATAACATAATAAATTCAATACTCAATTATAACATAAATTTGAACTCATAAACCAAATCAGATAATCATAAAGTACCATTTTTAGCGAGATCACTTGCACACAAGTGTCCTCAAAGAATAATCAGTGTTATGAAAATGTGGTCAATAAAATCTGTATGTTACATACACCCCCTCTTTTTTTAAACTTTGTCTCGAAGTTTGTACAATCTAACAATGAAAACAATAATATAGCTGCTACTAATTTATATATCAAACTTTCAAAATGAGTATGAAAATCGCTGACGCATCTCATGTGCGTTCTCCCAGGTGGAAGAATGTGGACTATAGTTGTCCCACTAGACCTTGACTTGATTGACTAATCGATGTTGTAGCTGTCGAGTGCGATGGTACAATATGGAGAATGACTCTGCTATGAGAGAACCCTCGTCCGATACCTACAATGAACTCAAATCAATAACATGTGACAGATCTGAAATATAATGACGTAAAAATGAAACATGAAACACATCATGCATATGCCTCAAATAATCAGGTAAGGCTAGTTGGTAATCCATGGGTCCTTTCCTTTATATGACTTCGAAAGGTCCCACAAACCTCAGAGAGATTTTAGCGTCCTTTCCAAACTTAATCAAACTCTTATGTGATTTCACCCGCAAAAAAACTTTATCACCAACCTCATAACTATGGTTAATGTGATGTGCATATGCATAACTCTTTTGTCAATCTTGCGCTTCCTTAATCCTTTTCTTTATGGTTTGCATCTGATCTTCCATTTTCTGAATCACCTTTGGTCTCACTAGGACCCTATCTTCTAGTTGATCCCAGCTCAAAGGGGTCTTACATGGTCGTCCTTATAGACACTCAAAAGGTGCCATCCTTATTGAACTCTGGTAGCTGTTATTATACACAAATTCTACCAATGGTAAAAATTCTTCCCATGATTTCTGTTGATCCATCATATACATTTGAAGCATATATTCTAGAATTTGATTTTTTTATTTCCATTTGTCCATCGATTTCAGGGTGATATGTTGTACTAAAATTTAATTGCGTGCCCAAAGCCTCTTGAAAACTAGTCAAAAAATGTCCAATGAATACCAATCCTCAATCAGATATTATATTCCTTTGGTACACCATGCAATCTTACAATTTCATTAACAAAACTTCTAGCTATGTTAGGTGCTTGATATTTCATATGATTTGAAACAAAATTCACACTTTTCATCAAAGTGTCGACAACTATGAAAATATAATTGTGTCTCCTTGCCATCAATGACAATCCAACAATAAAATCCATTGATATGACTTCCCATTTTGATTTAGGAATCACATGTGGCTGTAATAATCTTGATGGATGTCTATGTTCAACCTTCACTTGCTGACATTCAAGACATATCACCACATAGTTAACTATATCATATTTCATTCCCTTCCAATAGAATAATGGTTTAAGATCCACCTTCATTTTCGTGACTCCCAGATGAGCCATATACATTGCTCGATAATCTTCGTTCAAAATTAAATTTTTCATTTCGACATTTGGTGGTACATAAATTCTGCCATTATATCTTAATATCCCATCACTATTCAAAGAGTAACCCTCATATCTAGGTAACGTCATGGTATCTTGTCCGATATTGTTTTTTACTTCCTTGTACCAGTCGTCATCAATATGTAATGATAAAATATTTTCCCGAAGGTTCGTCTTTAGTGGTATTACTGAGAAAATGTGTGGTCTCTGACTCAACACATTTTCTACTCTGTTAACTGTTCCTTTAATGTAAGTGATTTCAAAATCATATTCACTTAAAATTTCTAACCAACGTCTTTGTCGTGCATTCAAGTCACTTTGTGTAAAAATGTGTTGCAATCCACTATGATTAGTTTTCAACTCAGATTTGTGTCCAATAAGGTAGTGTCTCCAAACCCGTAAGGAATAAACAATCGCTAATATTTCCAAATCATGTGTTGTGTAATTCTCTTCATGCCTTCTTAATTTCCTTGAAATATATGCGATAACTCAACCTTCTTGCATTAGTACTCCACCCAATCCTTCCTTGGATGCGTCAGTGCAAACTATGAATTCCTTGTCCATATCAGTGAATTTTAATATCGATGTTGTTGTTAATAATACCTTAAGCTTTTGAAATACTTCAGCACATTTCTATGACCATACAAATTTCTTATTTTTCTTTTACAATTTTGTAATTGGATTTACTATTTTTGAATAACCTTCGACGAAGCATCGATAGTAAACTGCTAATCCCATAAAAATATGTACCTCTTTCACATTTGTCATTGTTGGCCATTCCATTATAGCCTCTACCTTCGCTTGATCCACAATGATACCTTCTCCAGAGATAATGTGTCCCAAATAGTGAATCTTCGTCTGATAAAAAGTACATTTTGACAACTTTCCATACAACTTGTTTTCTCTTAAACACTGCAAAACTAATCTCAGATCTTCGTCATGCTCCCCTTTTGTCCGAGAGTAAATTAATATGTCTTTTATAAATACTTGTACGAACTTGTCCAACTATTTGTAGAATACCCTATTCATTAAACTTATGAATACACCAGAGGCATTTGTCAATCCAAATGGTAATACAATAAATTCATAATTTCCAAATCTTGTTTTAACAGTGGGTTTAGGGATGTATTCCTCTTTGATTCTCAACTGGTGATATCCTAACCTCAAATCTATCTTTGAAAACACTACCAGCCCCTTCATTTTATCAAATAAGTCATCAATTCTTGGTTACAAGTACTGATTCTTGATCATGGTTTTGTTCAATTGTCGATAGTCAATGCAAAGCCTCCATGACATGTCCTTCTTTGTTACAAAAGTTACTAGTGCACCCCACAGTGATACACTTGGACGCATAAGTACCAAATATAATAACTCTTTCAATTGCATCTTGTTGAGGAAAAGGTATGAGGAACATTACTTAAGCATTTTCAGATCTTTTCAGGCTAAGGCAAGATAGTTGGGAATGCCACCCGAGGTTTATAGCCTTAAGAAAAAAAAAAAAAAACAATCACTTAATCCATAGGTATTAAATATGAGGGGCCAAGGATAATTTTCTATATGTTATATGTAACTATTCAAAAGAAATAAAATAAGAAAGGAATTACATAAGTATGTACATGGATAAGAGACAAGCTTAAAATAAAAATCTGAACCAAAGCATCAAAATACACATGTGAGACAGAAATAAAAAATCTAATTTTTATATTTATTTCATTCTGAGATATAAAGATGAATTCTCTTTACAAACCCCTGCAGGGGTAGGGACCAAAGCCAGATTTAGAATCCTCTGATGGGAACCATACAAAAATACTCCGACAACAAAAGAAAATTGAAACTAAAGATCCAGATCAACTTGCCACAAAATAATGTCACTCGAATCTGCAAAATATTCTTTATCAGTCATGAAATTTAATTCATAAACAAACAAGAACACACATATTTCCAAAGATAAATCATACACCTTAAAAGACAAGCTGCTGAAAGATTTGATTCAGTTTTGAATTTTGCTGCCTTCAATAAGACCCTGTTGTCATAAAGATGGTTAAGCCTTCTAGTAAACTTAGAATGAATGAAGAATGAAAATATCTCACAAGTACAAAACAAACCTTATAGCATAAGTTCTCCTTCTATTCCCCCCCTTGTATTTTCATTAGATTGAGCTTTTATTCTTTTCCAATAAGTTATGGTAGTTCAACTACCTTTCTTTAGTTAAGCTTAGTTAACTTAATTAATTAGTTGAGACAGATAAACAATAATATATATAAATAAGGGTCTAATTAAATAATAACTAAATAGGTGGGACCCCTTGTGACTCTCATTTTAAATTTATTTTAATAATCATCAAAACATGAAGTATAAAACCCCAAACATTTGATTCAAACATCCTCCTTGTAACTCCCATTCTCATATTAATGATCAAATATTTTAATATCAACAAAATATAACATGACTATATCCAAAAATGGAATTATATCCATGTTTTCCAAGTAACTCTCTAGATATGTATTTGATGTCCAAAACATTGTCAAAATAAAATGACTGTCCTCAATAGAAAATATCATTAATCCATTAAAAACCATATTTGTTGTGAGAGGCATTTGGCCTCTTTTCACTACTTCCCTCTTTTGATCTTTTTGTTGTATCTTTAGGATGACTGGAACCTTGAGGATGGATCTCGTTGATGACATGGGAGAAATTGTCTTTGATATGAAGATGGGAGGAAACCGATTCAGAGGAATTTTTGAAAGAATTAGGGGAATTGAACACTTTTTTTCCTTTATCAATCTTTGGTTTGGGCATGGCGGTCTTGATCATATTTCTTTCATGTGAGGACTAGATAGGTGAAACAGTGTGATCATCTTGGGAATTTGGATTGAGTGGTGGTGGAGGAGGAGGTAATGACAACGATATTGTAGGCCAACCATTATGATGTGCAACAGGCTGATGGACGATCTCTTTCCAACCATAATTGGCAGGTGGTTATGGTTGCATAGAAACGTGAGGGGGAACACAGATACCAAAAAAGTTTTGATGTGGCTAGAAAGGAGGCCTCTCAGTCAGGCTGGAGAATCCCATTGCCAACTAGGTTGAAGAACCCAACTTGAAAGAGTTGATTTAGTTCCCGTGGATCAACGTTAAAATGTATCGAAAACCATGGCCTTCTATGGCATCTTTCCCAATTATTTCCCCTACCTCTATTAGCATGTCTACCATTGCTGCCCCTGCTAAAGAAACTTATCTTGAAACAATATTCCAATTATGTTATGAAAAACTCTTAAAAATCCATGCATCAATACTCTACCTAAATAAAATCAAAAGGTTGGCTCTATCATTAACCACAGAAGCACATGCAATCCATCCATCAAGACCTTAAAAATCAACAATCAATTGCCATTTGAATAGGGAGTGGTAGGTCTATTGGGAATATTGTATGACTGGGTAAAGGGTATGACGTTATGCAAGAAAAAAACAATCTGTTCTTTTGTTTCTCATAGAAAAACCCTTGAATTTTAATCACTAGAGATGAGTGAAACCAAAAAATACTTGCCATAATTATTTGCCAACAGTCATAGCAATAGAAGAAAAATTCATTTTGGGTGAAACACAATGAATTAGTTCCCGTGGATCAATGCTAAAATGTATCGAAAACCATGGCCTTCTATGGCCTCTTTCCCAATTATTTACCCTACCTCTATTAGCATGTCTTCCATTGCTGCCCCTGCTAAAGAAACTTGTCTTGAAACAATATTCCAATTATGTTATGAAAAACTCTTAAAAATCCATGCATCAATACTCTACCTAAATAAAATCAAAAGGTTGGCTCTATCATTCACCACAGAAGCACATGCAATCCATCCATCAAGACCTTAAAAATCAACAATCAATTGCCATTTGAATAGGGAGTGGTAGGTCTATTGGGAATATTGTATGACTGGGTAAAGGGTGTGACGTTATGCAAGAAAAAAACAATTTGTTCTTTTGTTTCTTAGAGAAAAACCCTTGAATTTTAATCACTAGAGATGAGTGAAACCAAAAAATACTTGCCATAATTATTTGCCAACAGTCATAGCAATAGAAGAAAAAATCATTCTGGGTGCAACACAATTAATTAGTTCTCGTGGATCAATGTTAAAATGTATCGAAAACCATGGCCTTCTATGGCCTCTTTCCCAATTATTTCCCCTACCTCTATTAGCATGTCTACCATTGTTTCCCCTGCTAAAGAAACTTATCCTGAAACAATATTCCAATTATGTTATGAAAAACTCTTAAAAATACATGCATCAATACTCTACCTAAATAAAATCAAAAGGTTGGCTCTATCATTCACCACAGAAGCACATGCAATCCATCCATCAAGACCTTAAAAATCAACAATCAATTTCCATTTGAATAGGGAGTGGATTTACTTCCCGTGGATCAATGGTTGAAGAACCCAACTAATTAGAGCTGATTTAGTTCTCGTGTATCAACGTTAAAATGTATCGAAAACCATGGCCTTCTATGGCCTCTTTCCCAATTATTTCCCCTACCTCTATTAGCATCTCTACCATTTCTGCCCCTGCTAAAGAAACTTATCTTGAAACAATATTCCAATTATGTTATGAAAAACTCTTAAAAATCCATGGATCAATACTCTACCTAAATAAAATCAAAAGGTTGGCTCTATCATTCACCATAGAAGCACATGAAATCCATCCATCAAGACCTTAAAAATCAACAATCAATTGCCATTTGAATAGGGAGTGGTATGTCTATTGGGAATATTGTATGACTTGGTAAAGGGTATGATGTTATGCAAGAAAAAAACAATCTGTTCTTTTGTTTCTCAGAGAAAAACCCTTGAATTTTAATCACTAGAGATGAGTGAAACCAAAAAATACTTGCCATAATTATTTGCCAACAATCATAGCAATAGAAGAAAAAATCATTCTGGGTGTAACACAATGAATTAGTTCCCATGGATCAACGTTAAAATGTATCGAAAACCATGGCCTTCTATGGCCTCTTTCCCAATTATTTCCCCTACCTCTATTAGCATGTCTACCATTGCTTCCCGTGCTAAAGAAACTTATCTTGAAACAATATTCCAATTATGTTATGAAAAACTCTTAAAAATCCATGCATCAATACTCTACCTAAATAAAATTAAAAGGTTGGCTCTATCATTCACCACAGAAACACATGCAATCCATCCATCAAGACCTTAAAAATCAACAATCAATTGCCATTTGAATAGGGAGTGGTAGGTCTATTGGGAATATTGTATGACTGGGTAAAGGGTATGACGTTATGCAAGAAAAAAGCAATCTGTTCTTTTGTTTCTCAGAGAAAAACCCTTGAATTTTAATCACTAGAGATGAGTGAAACCAAAAAATACTTTCCATAATTATTTGCCAATAGTCATAGAAATAGAAGAAAAATCCATTCTGGGTGCAACACAATGAATTAGTTCCCGTGGATCAATGTTAAAATGTATCGAAAACCATGGCCTTCTATGGCCTCTTTCCCAATTATTTCCCCTACCTTTATTAGCATGTCTACCATTGTTTCCCCTGCTAAAGAAACTTATCTTGAAACAATATTCCAATTATGTTATGAAAAACTATTAAAAATCCATGCATCAATACTCTACCTAAATAAAATCAAAAGGTTGTCTCTATCATTCACCACAGAAGCACATGCAATCCATCCATCAAGACCTTAAAAATCAACAATCAATTGCCATTTGAATAGGGAGTGGATTTAGTTCCCGTGGATCAATGGTTGAAGAACCCAACTAGTCAGAGCTGATTTAGTTCCCGTGGATCAATGTTAAAATGTATCGAAAACCATGGCCTTCTATGGCCTCTTTCCCAATTATTTCCCCTACCTCTATTAGCATGTCTACCATTGCTGCCCATGCTAAAGAAACTTATCTTGAAACAATATTCCAATTATGTTATGAAAAACTCTTAAAAATCCATGCATCAATACTCTACCTAAATAAAATCAAAAGGTTGGCTCTATCATTCACCACAGAAGCACATGCAATCCATCCATCAAGACCTTAAAAATCAACAATCAATTTCCATTTGAATAGGGAGTGGTAGGTCTATTGGGAATATTGTATGACTGGGTAAAGGGTATGACATTATGCAAGAAAAAAACAATCTGTTCTTTTGTTTCTCAGAGAAAAACCCTTGAATTTTAATCTCTAGAGATGAGTGAAACCAAAAAATACTTGCCATAATTATTTGCCAACAGTCATAGCAATAGAATAAAAATTCATTCTGGGTGCAACACAATCACATAATCCAAACATAAAGGAATTTTGAATACTATTCTCAACTTGAAAAATTTAAATTCCAAAAGAGAGGAACCTCCATTCAAATTCAATTTGCACAACCGTGATACCCACACACATCCATTATAAAATTTGGAAATAAAACACAGTCTGTAAGAAAATCTAGGAGCCAACATCATGATTTTATTCGGAGAGGAGCTACAGTTCATGAATGGAGAGGTAAGAGCCAACATACCTCTAAGAGGAATTCCAAAAAACCAACAAGCACCACTATTCTTCCCAAAGCCGAGAAACATGGAGGCAACACCAACTAAAGAAACCAACACAAGCGTGTAATAAGTAAGGGTGGCGACCTCAAGGTAGGGTTAGAGCGAAGTGCAGTAATTTCACGTTGTTTCCTACATTAATTTCCATCAACTAGAGCCAAGTACGAGCACACTCAATACTTCCAACACATAGTCCACTATGCTTGCCACATAAAACTTCAATCCAAAAATCGAATTTGCCTCCCTACATTAATCTCATAATTTTTATATGTATACTCAAAACTTAGCACCAAAACATGTCATGTCCCACATTCCTTGCTAGTGAAGGATTGCCACCTTATAAAACTTATCAATTGTCCATGATAATAACAAGTATACTATAAGTGCAATACACCATAACTATATGTGGCTCATGCTTGGAGTTTGAATCAACAAGTCAAAATATATGTGTAGCAAGAATAAAACAAGATGCTTATTAAAACAAACACTTTCCCCCTTTTCTTTCTTTTTAAAATTAAATTTCCAATACACCCATCATTCGTCCATTTCACATGGAAAACAATTTTGAATATCTGGGTTTATTCCCAAACCGTAGAATCAATTTTGCAAGGTAGTCATGAGCACAATCAAATAAAACCGTCTTTCATCATTATTCGCATAATGGGGTCCCACCTGTTTAGTATATTATTATATATATATAAGTAATATTGCGTTGCAACCCATTTGCATGCACAGATTCCATGTTGTGCTTTTTGGGTGTCAACACATCTTTAACTCTTGAAATTAAGGTGCTGATATCCTATATGGAATTCTAGAAATTGGTTATGTTCTAAGTTTTAGATCTATAGTAAATTCCAATTCTCTTTTCGGTGGTATACCTGGTAGTTCCATAGGAAAAACATCAACAAACTTTGATACTACTAGAAAGTCTTCCAATCTTTCCACATCACCCTTTTTGTTAAGAGATAAAATGGCATACAACTGACATCCCTTGAAAATATTCTTCTTCAATTGTAAGGAAGTAATAAATATTAGTGACACTTGGTTTCTTCCTACAATTACTCTATTCTGTCCCAAATCATAAATTAAGCTTAATATTTTTGTCTTACAACTAAGTATCACGTTGTGTGATTCTAACCAATCCATTCCAATCACAATGTCGTAGGATCCCAAGGCTATGACACAAAAATTTACATTTGTGATGAAATCACCCAAATTAATACTACAATCTTTAACCTTCCCTCCAACTTTTTTCTTGGCTCTTGATGCCAATTATACATATCTAAACTCATCTCGTTCGACTACCTTCACCTTAACTCTTTTGAGCGCAACACTAGAGATGAAAATATCATTAGTTCATGGATCTATCAAAACATTAAATTGTTGATATGATATCATACCCGAAGTCTCGAGCACTGTATATTAATGCTCATCCTGGTGCTTATTCACCGTTGCATGAATTCTATGGGACTTGCCCAAATATCCTAAATTCGTCTATCCTGTTGATCCATTATCTCTCACCTTTTCAATAGGGAAATATCTTTGATAGTGGGGTTCTCCACAAGTCCAACTTTCGTTCTTAGGGTAGGTGCTCCTAGTTCCAGAGGAAGAATCTGTTGGTCTAGGGTTCTGAGGCCCTAATCTGTTCTGTGGAACATATCTATACTAGTACTGCTACTGAGGACGACGTGGCTGCTACTGTGGTGGTGCTCTATATAAATTCCTTTGATTGGTAGCATATTTGCGTGGTGTAGAAAATACCATTCCTCTAGGTGTATCACGGTGCCCAAAAGTGTGTCTAACGGGTGTCTGCTGCTGCGACGCTCTTAGTGGATTTTGTCCTGTCTTCTTGGAAGGATTCCTACTCTGACCTCCACTTTTCAATTCCTCCTCAGGGATAAAATATTTCTTTACTGCATCGTGCAAATTCTAAGGCATAAAAAATCCTCATCTTAGCATGAATGTTGTAGTTGAGACAAAAACACAAACTTATTCAGCTTTACCTTTTCAATGTTTAGGTGTAGAGCATATCTGAGCAATTGCATAAATCTATCCTCATACTTAGGTACTGTACGGCTTCCCTGTCGTAAAGCATTGAATTCATTAAGCTGACGCTCAATCAACTCATCAGATAGGTACCTCTCTTGGAATCACTTGAACAATTCCCAAGACATGTCTTTAATGGACATATTCAACTGTGGTAAGATTGTCTTCCACCAAAGAAGTGCACTCCCCTTTAGCTGAAAAACTGCCATACGAACCTTCATGTTGGAGGTATAATAGTGCAATGCAAAACACATCTCCATATTCTCCAATCAAGCTTTTGTGGCTAAACCGTCTGTGGAACCCTAGAACTCGGGAAATTTTACCTTCTCGAGTTCTCTATGAACATTACCACTAACTACAAGAGGGCGTTGTAAACCATCATTGGGTACAAATTCCCTGCCCTCATCACGATCAAGGCAATTATCAGTGCCTCTAACATCCTTTGAAAAGACCTCATCATACCCATGACATTGGCCACTACAACATACTCCTGCTCGATAGTATGATTTTCTCCTTGTGGAGCATACTCCTTGGGTGTAGATGTACTTTGAGGAGGCATAACTCTTCCTTCCGCACCCCGATTTCTACTCATCCTCCATCCTCTAACCATGATACCTATCATAAAAACAAATTTAATTTTTTATTAGTAATATCTTAAATTTAAACATAATGTATTGGAATTCGTAACGAGTCCCTTTTCACAGAGTAGAATTTCATAGAGTAGAACCCTGCTCTAATACCATATGTAACACCCGAACTTCGCTACATCAAATTAAGTGATTTTTTTTTGTTACTTGAATTTAATCATTTAAACATCTTTCATTGTAACTCATGATTAAAAATAATAGCATAATAGATTGGTTCAATAAGTTTTAATAGAAATTCATCTAATACATGCTTAGATAACATAACCTAACTATAATATAACACATAACCATTCAATGACAAGATGATTCTTCAAATATACATATAATCCAATTAAAAACTTAACAATTTTGTCATCAATATCATAATAATTGAATTGCAATTCTATTAGTTCAATTTTTTTTTCCATCCAATATCATAACATTAAACAAAACCCTTAACAATGAAAATTCATCATCCCACTAATTTAAACAATTCTATTACCTTTACATTGTAAGATTTGAACAATATTATCATTCCAATAAAGTGATCACTAATAATTTATAATTCTAATATAACATTATCCCTTAAATCATACTTTAATACGAATAAACATAAATAAATAAACTATATTATATAACTATATATGAGAAATTTAACAATGATACTAACCATTCCTTTTAGTCCTACAGTCCTACTTGATTACTAATTCAACATTATTTAAATAAATTAAGTATAAAGTAATGAAAAGAAGTATATATGACATGATAACATAGTATATTTGAATGAATGTATAATAAGTCACAATAAATGAATATCATATTGATTCTTTGCAATAAATTATCAACTAAATTTGAAGGCATCACTCATCTAATATATGAATATTATACTTATTCTTTATCAACAACTAAATTTGAAGGCATTAATTATATATATATATATATATATATATATATATATATATATATATATATATATATATATATTTATATATATATATATATATATATATAT
>ML790622.1:620042-644163 GCA_009831015.1 Picea engelmannii | reverse complement strand
TGGGTTTTGTTTTGCATGCTTAAATAATGGATGATCTCTCGTACATTAATAATTATATGTAATATCAATAGGCTATCTTGTCACTAATGCCAACCTACCCATTATTTATTACAATATGTTTAGGATAGCAAAGAATTTATGCGAGAGAGGGAAATGTTATTAATATTTCTCTTAATTTATATGCGGAAAAGGGAAATGTTATTAATATTTCTCTTAATTTATATGCGGAAGAGGGAAATGTTGAAGATAGCAAAGAATTTATGCGAAAGAGGGAAATGTTACAATATATTAATTGTAGTTATTACCCTTTTTGTTATAAACATGAGTTTCCTCCCTATCTTATATATACCATAACTTATCATTTATCAATATAACAATCAACTTCAATATTTTATTCATGGAGATTTATTCCTCCATTTAATTGAATTAGTAAGTGCTAGCTGCCAACCATTAGGTGTGCAAGTATCCCAACCATTATTGTCACTGTTATATTATTTTCAATTTATGCAAGTGTGATCCCTTTTGGGTACTAGGGATGTAACAAGTGGTATCAAATCTTCAATCAAGATTTGTTGGTGTTTTTTTGTCAGGTCTTAAAAATTAAAAGAGAGAAGAAAATGACAATCAATTACTATCATGTCACATACCCACTACGACATAATATTTTTTTTTTCTCTTTTCCTCAAGGGATAGAATCCCCGAATTCCTACGGGGGCCTAGCGCAGGCTAGCTCTTCCCTTATCAACCTCCATGTGATCGTTGGTTATGACCACAGGCCAATCCAAGAGGTGCCTTTCTCATTTCGCGACTCAGCGATGCAAGAGAGTCAAGTCTTTCGACTCTTCGAACCCCGAAATGCCGAAATGTCGAACCCCGAAAGGGCTGGCGACTGACAAGCTCCCTTCTTGGGTCTTGTCCCGTGACCCTGATCTGCGACCACATGCTTAATCGACAAAGCACTTACTGGATTTTCGTGATGCAATGTCTCTTCCTCTCCTTTTCAAATCCTCGAAACTCCGAAATCTCTAAAGTTTTCCTCCAAGGGAGATCAACGGCTGCAAGCCTCCCCTGATCCGACGATTTGGATCCTTTCGGGATTTCATGGATCAAGAGTCCCGACTCTCTTACTCTTTATAACCCCGGTAGCCGGAATACCGAAATATCTCTGCTGAGAGATCAACGGTCCATGTCCCTCTTGAACCAACGACTACGATCCAACTGGATCGATGACCCACATCCTTTTGGGGTTTCAGAATTCATGATTTCGCGATTCCATTACAAACAATACTTATCCACGATTTCACATGCCCACTCCAAAAATACGTCGTGTTTCACGACTTCGGGAGTTTCAACGCAAAGCGCCCCGATTCCTTGTCCTCAAAACTTTCAAAATCCTGAACCCCGGTATGTCGAAACCTGTCCCTATTCCATGACCCGACACTACTCCTCCAAACGCTCTCAGGATTTCGCGTTTCGGGACTTCGCAAATCCTGTTGCTCCAATTCCTTGTCCTCTCGTACTCCCGGTATCTAAAGTACCAAAGTGTCGAATCCTGAAATTTTGGTCCTCCTCCTCCTGAGCGAGATCAACAACTCAAAGTCTCTCCTGATCCAATGGCTTAGATCCTTTCGAGGTTTTATGGGTCAAGATTTCAGAACTCTTACCTCTTGTTTTTTTGGTAACCAAATTACCGAAATCTTCTTTCGGGGATTTCCCCGAAAACCTCAACCGCGTGCACCTTTCGGGACTTCGGGATTTGCGATTTCGTGAATCCACTGTGACCAAACTCTTAGTCCTTCAACCTCCTGGTATCCAAAACCCCGATGGGTTCATATCTCTGCCACGTGTCCTCTGGAATGGATGGTCCTGATGCTTTCGCTATTTCGTGTACTGGGAGTTTGGAACTCTCGGTACCAAGACCACAGTCTCCTCTACGTCCCGAAATCTGAATAGCTGAAATACCAAAATCCGATGGCTCCTCTCTTGTATCGGGATTTCACGAACTGGGAGTTCATGATGCAACAACTCCACGATTCTAGTCCTTCAACCTTCCGGTATCCGAAACTCCGATGGGTTCGGATCTCTGCCACATGTCCTCTGAAATGAACGGTCCAGATCTTTTCTGGATTTTGATGAGTCCTCACCTTTGCATGTGCAAGGGTTAAACCTCGTGAAACCTCTCTTGTATTCAATAGTTATCGGCTATCCATGGGAGATCTGACGGTTGCTGTAGCTCCTCCCTGAGCTCACGCTTTCTTCCTTTTTCCTTGGAAAATTTCAAAGTCTCAAAAGCCTCGACCTTTGCTTCCTTTGTGAGCCCTGATTCTTTTGGGCCTCGCTTGCATTTTGAAGATGCTATCCCTCCTGAGCTTAACAGGCTTCGTCCTCCAAGGGACTCAAAAGGATTAGGAAGTTTTACATGCGTACATGAAACTGTGTCCACGGTCGACGAACGCATAGTTCGTGACTCGGGCTTATGCCACCATAAGGAACAAGTATTTATCGGTATAAAACCTATCCTAACCATATGCTTTCTTACTATCCTAATTATGCAATCAAGCATAAATAAGGGGGATACAATATATCCATTAAGAAATATTCTTGATTCCTGTAACATACACAGTATAGCCAATTCATACACAATTACAAATAAATTACACAGGGTAAGAAATCACTTATCTATTATAGGTTGCCTCCAACCAACTGACTGTGGGTGTTCGTCCTTCCACCCAACCATAGGCTCATAGGCATTCACTATTATCACCCTGGCCACCCCTGTGCCAAGCCATGATATCACCAGGGAACTCTCACTCTTCTCGAGGGTTCTCTCTCTGTTTTCAGTTTCTGTTCGGGTCCTGTTTTCCGAAACTCAGAGTTTTCTCGCTCGCTTGTGGCCTCTGTGAGGTTCCTCAGATTCTCTTCGGCATCAAGCTCATGGCCTTCAGTTCGTGACTCGCTAGAGAGATCTGCGCATATCGCCTGCAAGCTTACGCTCTTCTTCTTCCCGTCTCTTCTCCTGTCTCCTCTCCCGTGTGTGTGTCCCTCTTACTTGGGAAGGTTTTGCCGACCTATCCAGTTCCTTCTATCAGAAGGAAGCTTAGGTCTGCAATTCCTTGGGGTACTTTGAACTGACAACCCATGTTTCCATTCATGGGGGTGGTTGGTGATTCAACCACCGGTCCTTGTCTTCATTGACTAATTTTCTTTCCTTGGGATTCGAAGGAGGTTATTCATCTTTAGGGAGATTTGGGGTTATTTTATATATGAACCCTCTCTTATAGTTTTCACATTCTTCCTCTAGTGATATCATGACTAGTACTTTCAAGGCTTTACCCCCACAGTCAGTTATCGAAAATTCAAACAATAATACATTTACATTTTCCTCATGCATTAGCATGGAAATTCCTATTTTATGATTAATTACAAATTGGGGGAAACGGGGTGTTACAATTCCCTCCCCCTTAAAGGAACATTGTCCTTGGTGTTCTTTCTAAAAAACACTTGTCATGCCTTTCTCATTCAGCCACTTTAGAAGTCTTGAACTTCATCCTCGATCAGGTCCTCTTTCACGATCTTAGTCTTCGTCACCTGCCTTCAATAATTCTTGGACAACAAGCACATTAATCACAATTTCATGCGAAAACATCTTACTGTTGTTCAAAATTCAAAAGGAAAATTTTATAATCTTGGCACAATACTTATCTGAGAAGTTTGTGAATCTGTATCCACATGGTACTTTTTGTTATCCATGCTCATCACTTTCTTTGACGTACCCATTGGGTGCATGATTCCAATTCAATAGTTCACAAGAGTTATCATGATTTCATCTTCCTTTCCAAGGTTTTTCCGCATAGGAAACTACCCATTGTGTGCATGATCCCAATAGTTTACAAGAATTATTAAGGTCTCCTCTTCCTTGTGGTCACTCACCCTCCAGGCCCAGGCTCAGGCATCCCCTTCACTGTTATACAGTCTCTCGGGCGATCCATCTTGCCTTGCCAAGGTTTTCTTGCATAGGAAAATTTTAGAGACTCTATCGAGTCTTACAGTCGAGGTGTCCCTCAGACTTGATTTGTCGAGGCATACCTCTGGCTTGTGTTACCTCAACATAATAATTTTCAGGCGATCATGGCTTATCACGGGGTTTTCATGGCTCAGTAGTAGCCATGTTCATCATCTTCAACTTTGACAACCCTCATCGATATTTTCTAGACATGTCTTTTCTTCTCACTTGTATCACAGGTACACAAGGCTCGTGAGACATCATTATGAATTCTATTTCAAATCTGTCACCTACAGATTTCGTATTCCACAATTTGTTTTCATATTTGTTCCGCATAGGAACCATATTCATAATTATGGGACTTTCCTTCCCATAACATTTTAGCTCAGCAGGAAATCGGTCTTCCTTATGGGCTTACAACGTTGCCATATCCAAGACTCCTTCTTCCTGCAATGATTCCTCAACTAATCAAATTGTTAGTTCCCATGCACATACATTTTATTGCACCTTTACAACATCATAACAACAATTTCAGAATAGTGCATACTAACAATCAAATTCACTTTCTCAAAAGGAGATACCATTCCTTGCAGTTTGGCTCAGCAGGCAATCGGTCTTTCCTATGGGATTACCTTACTACCATATCCATGACCCTCTGCTTCCTGCAATTCATTCATCAATCAACCAAACAAATTGTTAGATTTTCCATGTACACACACACACACACACACACACACACACACACACACATCTTCAAAACGTAATTCAACATTTCAAAGGGTTTTAACAAATGTGCCACTATCCATGGCCACATTCATACCCAATGCACTCTTGCATTGTTATTCAAGTTCGTCACACTTTATGACCGGTTCTTGGCCATGGGGTGTTGGAAGTTAACCAACCTTTTTCTCATATGGTTTATTCGTTTTCTTTCAGTCTTACAGTAGGACCATATTGCCTGCTATAGGCCGATCATCCCAAATTAATACACATGAACTCAAAATTTTCACATGAATGCCATTACACATTCCTTGATTGTCAATGCATTCATGACATATCAATTCATGAATTCTTCCAAGGGTTACAAATAGATTTTTCTACCAGAGGTTCATACCTCCATCATTCTGGTTCTTTGTCCTGGGTCATACCTTACTTGGGTATCCAAGGCATACAACTGACTTTCAAGTTTATGCATAACACTAAGACAATAAAATATTTTAGAAGGGATTCTTACCAAATCCATTCATACCTTGTGCTACACAGACACAAATATATTTCTACCGTTTCTTGGCTGCTAGCACCTTCTTTCTTATTTTTACCTCATCACCAGTGCTTCATGGGGACTTCTACAACCTTGTCAACAATCTTTCATGCACAACCTTCTCTTGGTCATTTTCTGTTTGAGGTTGCCCTTCATTGGCAATTGTCTTCCTCAATATCTCCAATTTATTTCTATACACAACATGCATCCTCATAGACACAATTACATTAGTCATAATATTAAACCAAATGCATGTATCATAACATTCAAGTTCATATCCATCCTCAAATGTTTACATTAGTGCAACACAACAGTTCTCAATCGTTTTCACAGTATTACAACCATCATTACTATGGTGTCAAAACATTTTCGTTCATCAATGTACTAGCTTTCTCATCCCATAGAAAACATAATACACAACAAGGAAAGAAATGAGGGCTCTCCCCTTATTCAAATTCTTTCTACATCGCCTGGGGATTTTCAGCCCAGTCAAGTTATCTCTAAGGTCTCACTGCCTTTTCTTAATCCTAGCTTCAACCAAGCCTTATCAGTTAAATGTACTCATTTATTCATTTAATCATACTTAGGGGGTTTACTTGCCTCTTACCAACTATACCGGTTTTCACAACTGCTCTTTTTCTGAGCAGCCTTGGTTAGGCCTCACCCTAACCCTTTTTGGGATACTGCAACATGCTTTAATAACAACTCTTTTCTCATAATGAGTCATGAACATGTGCATCCTACACACTCCCATTCGGTTATCAGAATAGTCAATATTCAGTAGTTAGTCTTCTATTAATTACGTGATTCTTTCAAAATGTAATCCAAGATTCTTATATATGGATAGGCCTTGCAACCCATTGTCCAACCTTCAACAATTATTAGGGTTGTGAATCTGTTCTTCTGACAAAGTCCTTACACAGTTACTCCACCGGGAACTCCTTCGGCATGCAACTTCCTTGTGGCCTATCCATCACTATTTGTGATGGCCTCAGCCTTGAGTTAGTTTTAGCTTTTTACTAAATATTCCCCTTAAGGAATATAAACATGCATCTTTACTGTTAAGATCAGTCAATTCTGATTCATTCACATTCCTTCTCACGTGATGCTCAAAGGCGTAATCATTTGTCTCTTATTATGACAAGAGAGAATCCTTGCTCATTTACCCTTTCACCTTATTATATTGGTACTTCATGAGGAAATGGAATACATTCCCCTCAGGTTAATATTTGGAACAGAGATTTCATGACTCCCCAGAATGGAGTCAGCTATGCCTCCATAGTATTCATTCAATCTTGTCAAATGCAATGCTTGCCTCACATTTCACTCATCAGGGCAATCATATTGGACCTCTAGTATACTTATACTCTTACATCATACATGTGCATTACTTGCACGTTTCATATCATTCATACCTTACTGGTATGAATATCAGGCTTCCTATTATGAAGCTTCATAATGCATTAAATTCATGTACTCAAGTACAATTGAACACAGCTAAGTATTCATCCTGCTAGTTCACGCCTTCTCCTCACGCGACCACCTGTGGTGACCACGATTCGAACAAAAAGGTGCTTCACATTTCACGATTTTGGGATTCCTGTTGCAAAGAACTCTGGTTCTTCGATCCCCAAAATAAGAAAACTCGAAAGACCGAATCTAAGGTTTTCTCGGCTCTTTTATTCACATGACCCTCCGCTCGGAACCTGGGGTCAACTCCCAGACTCACGTCGGGATCCTGTGTTTCGGCGAATCTGCGGACAACACCCTACTGTTTCCCAAAACTTCTGATCCACGAGGGTCTGGAAACCTAGATCCCATGGTCCAGATCTTTCTGGCAATCAACGGTCCTGATCAAATCTAGGCTTTCCACCTTTTGGGATTCTGGTGGAGTCTTCACCCTTTAACTCTCGATTTCGAATCCTTGAAACGTGTATGCATCAGATCAACGATCCACCGCCTGTCTTGATCCAACAACTCAGGTTGGATGTTAGGATTTTGTGACATGTGAGTCCTCAAAACTCTGTCCATTGACTTCTAAACCTCCGACTCCCGAAGATCCAATTACACCGGATCTACGGTTCAGGTCATCTACTAACCAATGACCTTGATTGAATCAGTGATTTACTTGGCGCGACTTTGGAAGGTATACGCATCTATTTTCCCAATAGACAAAACCTCGAAGCTCTATATCAACGACTCTCATTGATTCCAATCTAACGGATACTATTCCTCATGAGCTTGTGAGTGATGAGAGGTTATCATCCTTATCATTTCCGTTGATCTACTAGATCTAACGGATCACAGAATTTTGGTATTCCTCCCTCCGAGAATTCCACCATCCGTTCAGATTTTCAATAACCTCTAGCCACGAACTTGGCATCAAATCTTCTGGAATCATCCTCTGTGTTCAACCTCCAGATCTTTGAAACTTTAACACAATCTTGTTTCTATATTCACTCCCTATGCTCTATATGCACACTCGGCATATGAAATTTCCTGCTATCTCTTCTTATCTTTTAAGTTACTTACAGGACTAATCTCATAGTCATAACTCATACAGATGTTACCCTCTATTTATGGGAACAACCAACAAGGGTCACTCTTGGGAATTAGCAACAGTCCCAAAGGACTCCTCTTAATCTTGTTTAAACATATTATCCTTGTTGTCGATCCTAACCATTATAGGCCAGGTAATCTTACCCTACATATTTTCATCAGTACTCTAAACCGCGAGGAGTTATATGCTAAGGGTTTTAGTCTTTTAATAATGCAATAATTATGACTTTCTAAGGACCCTACCAGCCCTTACCAGATTTCCCATATCATGAAGGAGTTCTTCATTTGGATCTTAATTCTTATCATGAAGGAGTTCTTCATTTCCCATAGGTAGCCATCGTCACACTATAACATAACAACTCAATTCTTGTCCCTTGTCTGGTTCGTGCAACTTCATAGCACAATTTATTCCACCTCTGTTATTCACAATCAGGTCTTATCAGTACTACTGATCAGTGCATTCCTACTCCTATAAGAGTAGTTACCATCTTAACAGAGGGGTTAAAGAAATTCCCAATTTACAGTTTCATTCTACGGTCCTTCTTCTTAAAGAGAAAATGCAGATAACAATATTTCTTTACGTGACTCGTACATGATCCCAACTAGGCCAAGTGTTGTAACCATGCTCTGATACCAATTTGTCACATACCCACTATGGCATAATATTTTTTTTTTTCGCTTTTCCTCAAGGGATAGAATCCCCGAATTCCTACGGGGGCCTAGCGTAGGATAGCTCTTCCCTTATCCACCTCCATGTGATCGTTGGTTATGACCATAGGCCAAGCCAAGAGGTGCCTTTTGCATTTCGCGACTCAGCGATGCAAGAGAGTCAAGTCTTTCAACTCTTCGAACCCTGAAATGTCGAAATGCCGAACCCTGAAAGGGATGGAGAGTGACAAGCTTCCTGCTTGGATCTTGTCCATGTGACCCTGATCCATGACCACACGCTTAATCGACAAAGCGCTTACCATATTTTCGTGATTCGGGGAAATCGCGATGTAATGTCTCTTCCTCTCCCATTCAAATCCTCGAAACTCCGAAATCTCTGAAGTTTCCCTCCAAGGGAGATCAACGATTGCAAGCCTCCCTTGATCCGATGGTTTGGATCCTTTCAGGATTTCATGGATCAAGAGTCTCGACTCTCTTACTCTTTATAACCTCGGTAGCTGGAATACTGAAATATCTCTGCTGAGAGATCACCGTTACATGTCCCTCTTGAACCAATGGCTACGATACAACTGGATCGACAACCCACATCCTTTCGGGGTTTCAGAATTCATGATTTCACAATTTCGTTACAAACAATACTTATCCACAATTTCACAAGCCCACTCCAACAATACGTCATGTTTCGCAACTTCGGGAGTTTCAACGCAAAGTGCCCCAGTTCCTTTTCCTCGGAACTTCTAAAATCCTGAACCCTGGTATGCCGAAACCTGTCCCTGTTTCGTGACCCGACACTACTCCTCCAAACACTCTCGGGATTTCTCATTTCAGGACTTCGCGAATCGTGTTGCTCCAAATTCCTTTTCCTCTCGTACTCCCGATATCTGAAGTATCGAAGTGTCGAATCTCGAAATTCCAGTCCTCCTCCTCCTGAGTGAGATCAACGACTCAACGTCTCTCCTGATCCAACGACTCAGATCCTTTCGGATTTTTATGGGTCAAGAGTTCATAACTCTTACCTCTTGTTTTTCCAGTAACCGAATTACCCAAATCTTCTTTTGGGGATTTCCTCGAAAACCTCAACCGCGTGCACCTTTCGGGACTTCGGGATTTGCGATTTTGCGAATCCGTTGTGAACAAACTCTTGGTCCTTCAACCTCCTAGTATCCGAAACCCCGATGGGTTCGGATCTCTGCCACGTGTCCTCTGGAATGGATGGTCCCGATGCTTTCATTGTTTCGCGTATCGGGAGTTTGGAACTCTCGGTACCAAGACCATAATCTCCTCTATGTCCCAAAATCTGAATATCCGAAATACCGAAATCCGATGGCTCCTCTCCTATATCGGGATTTCGCGAATCGAGAGTTTGTAATGCAGTGACTCAACAATTCTAGTCCTTCAACCTTCCGGTATCCAAAACTTCGATGGGTTCGGATCTCTGCCACGTGTCCTCTGAAATGGACAGTCTAGATCTTTTTGGGATTTTGACAAGTCCTCACCTTTGCATGTGCAAGGGTTAAACCTCGTGCATATTCTCTTGGATCTGATGGTTATCGGCTATCCACACGAGATCTGACAGTTGCTGTAGCTCCTCCCTGAGCTCATGCTTTCTTCCTTTTTCCTTGGAATATTTCAAAGTCTCAAAGGCCTCGACCTTTGCTTCCTCTGTGAGCCCTGATGGTTTTGGGCCTCGCTTGCGTTCTGAAGAAACTATCCCTCCTGAGCTTAACAGGCTTCGTCCTCCAAGGGACTCAAAAGGATTAGGAAGTTTTACATGCATACATGAAACTATGTCCACGATCGATGAACACATAGTTCGTGACTCGAGCTTATGCCACCATAAGGTACAAGTATTTATGGGTATAAAACCTATCCTAACCATATGCTTTCTTACTGGCCTAATTATGCAATCAAGCAAAAATAAGGGGGATACAGTATATCCATTAATAAATATGCCTAATTCCTGCAACATACACAATATAGCTAATTCATACAAAGTTACAGATAAATTACATAGGGTAAGAAATCACTTATCTATTACAGGTTGTCGCCAACCAACTGACTGTGGGTGTTCATCCTTCCACCCGACCATAGGCTCAGAGGCATTCACTATTAGCACCCTGGCCACCCCCGTGCCAAGCCATGATATCACCAGGGAACTCTCACTCTTCTCGAGGGTTCTCTCTCTGTTTTCAGTTTCTGTTCGTGTCTTGTTTTCCGCAACTCGGAGTTTTCTCGATCACTTGTGGCCTCGACGAGGTTTCTCAGATTCTCTTTAGCATCAATCTCACGACCTTCAGTTTGTGACTCGCTGGAGAGCTCTGCGCATCTCCCCTGCGAGCTTACGCTCTTATTCTTCCCGTCTCTTCTCCTGTCTCCTCTCCCGTGTGTGTGTCACTCTTACTTGGGAAGGTTTTTCCGACCTATTCGGTTCCTTCTGTCAGAAGGAAGCTCAGGTCTGCAAATCCCTGGGGTACTTCGGACTGACATCCCATGTTTCCATTCATGGGGGTGGTTGATGATTCAACCGCCGGTCCTTGTCTTCATTGACTGATTTTCTTTCCTTGGGATTTGAAGGAGGTTTGTCATCCTTAGGGAGATTTGGGGTTATTTGATATATGAACCCTCTCTTATAGTTTTCACATTCTTCCTCTAGTAATATCATGGCCAGTACTTTCAAGGATTCACCCCTACAGTCAGTTATCGACAACTCAAACAATAATACATTTACATTTTCCTCATGCATTAGCATGGAAATTCCTATTTTATGATTAATTACAAATTGGGGGAAACAAGGTGTTACATATCCTTTCATCGATCAGGGTTGAGTTTCGAGAGCACTTACATATTTTTATCAATGAAAAGAGAGAGCGATTATAGCTACAATTGAAGGGAAAAGGGTATGTGGATTCCATAAACCTATAATATTATGGAATCTACATACCCTTTTCCATAGAATATACTAACTAGATCAAAAAACCAAAGACATGAAATATGGTACTACACATATTATAATATATTATCAAGGAAAAAACAAGCTAAATGAAATTTGAGCATTTAAAAAAAAAATTACAAGTTAAATGAGTACATCAATAAAAAATAACATACTAACCTTGCAAGTTCAAAATCCGAGCTATGTAGATCAAGAATTGGATTTGTTCAACCGGTGGGTGATGGAAAAAAAAACGAGCTCAAACAAAATCCAAGAATAGTGTCGCAAATATAGCAATTGTGTTGCAAAGTCTCTTAAAGTCATGTATATATAGATAAAATAGTTAACTAGCCGTTAACACCAACCAATGAGATATGCAAAATTTGCGTCGCTATTGCCACGAAAGTTAGTCGCTATAGCGACGAAAATCCCGACTAGATTTAAATAATATTTTCGTAGATATTGCGACGAAATTTCGTGGCAATATCGACGAAAATCCCGCCATGTTTAAAAAAAATATGAAACTAGTTGAAGTGTGGAAAATATTCGTGGAATAATCCGCCCATATGTAGTAGTGCTAGAAATGTTAATGGGGATGATTTCTGATATATTCGCCATATTTCCCTCGATGTAGAAACCATGCCCATCCAAGGGATTTATCGTCTGATCAACACTCCTACTCATGGTTGACTTGAATTCTACATTTTCCACACGACTAACCTCCGGGAGGAAATACGATCTATGATGCATATCCTCTCATGGCCTTTCAGCTCCAGTCATTTCCTCAATAATAGCCTTGCATGAGGGAAAGATGATATCAATATAGTCCTGGGAATTTGAATAATTCTGATCCCGGATAGGCTTTGGAAAAAGATTGTCCTCCTCCATCAAAGAAGGATATTGATTCGAGTCTATAGTATCTTGTTGTATAACTTGATAAACGACTTTATTTGTAGCTAGTGGCATAACCATCCTGGCATGTGCACGACCTTTGACCAAATCAGACAACAAGGGTAACACCCATGGATCTTGTAGATAAAATGATTTGAAAGAAATGACTCTTGTAACAGGAGTCGGGGAACTTGAATTTTGGTAGCCGACCAAGGTGGCACGAATGTAGGACATAATGATGGAAAATTAAAGGTACCCATAAGTGAAGGATACATTCCAACACCGATGCTCTCAGTTTTCGAATGAGAGTTCTCAATCCATGAAACTATGGATCCTTGATTCACCATGGAGCTAGAATGGTTAAAATCCATCTGATTGATAGTCACAATCCTTCCCTCATGGGGAAAGCATAAAATTTGAAGTAACGATGAGACAACAATTATGATTGTGTAAGTCCAACTCCTTCCTAATAACAAGTTATAGTCGAGTGACACATTGACTACTTCTACTTCTACAGAAATGAACTTGCCTCCTAACTCGACTGGAAAAGAGGAGATAAGAATGTGTAGCCTAAATGATCACCCATCAAACGTGGTCAATAATGTCAAAGAAGGTCCAAGTTCTGGAGATTCGATATCTTTCTAGCAGGACAAAGACATGACGCATGTAGAAGCTCCATCATCAACAACGATCATCCTGATGATGTTCTTTGTGTAAACAACATCAATCTGGAAGGCTATATGATAAGGATGAAGGGGCTTCACATTAGTATGCTTGAAATTCATAGTGAGCGGGATGGAAGAATCCACAGCTCTGATTGCAGATAACAAAGAGGTTTTCTGCATGGGGTAACTTTGAATCACCTCAACAACATACATCGCACATGATGTTTGAGATAAATCCTCAATAATAGAATAGTTGGGTGAGGCTTTGGTGTTAGGGTTGTGCGATGCTCTTTTGTACACACCTTTTGGTATGCGTGTCGTCATTTCCTTCTCAGGTCTCTCTATGTGAAGAGGACCCTGAGGATCAAAAGTCTCATTGCCTTTTGTTTTCGACTCCAGATTACTATAACCGCGAGACTTGGTTGATAAATATACCTCCTCTTATTTTAACTTCGAATAATTGACCATGTTAACGAACGAGAAATATTTGTTCGACAACGGTGCACCATAAGTGCCCCCTTGCAGATTGGAAGTGGAAGATCCAACCTGCATATTTTGTCCTTGTGTAAATAGATTTTGCAATCCAACAGGTTGTTTTTGTTGTTGCAACTTTATGAATAATTATGCCTCTTCCATCTTGGGGCATTGATGAGTAAGGTTATCATCCCCATAAATATTGCATGGTAAATTCACTTTTCTCTTTTCACCCTTTTCCCCCTCATCATTCTTGTTAGGATTTTTGTCATTACCCCCACTACCTTTCTTGTCATTTGGATTTTTTTTTTCTCTCCAGAATGTTGCGAAACTTTATGAGTCTTCGATTGCACAATGTGTACATTTGAGGACTTGGTTGTGGGGGTGGTCAAGCCATAGGCTGGACCGACCGTATTTTGTTGAATTGACAACTACTACATCTAGTTAGAAACCAGATATGTGACTTTGATTTGAGAGGAACCAACGATGCCATCGACATGTGGTCCTGACTTTGATTTTTCTAAGTTGAGGGTTGACCAAGGTGCGTTAAGCATAATCTTGTAGATCATTCCCGATTGAGAGTGAATCAATTCCAGTTGATTTTCCCTAAATATTTCCTGCTCTTCTGAAAACACCCCTGAAGTGGATACATCCTTAAAAATGTAAGGAAGCAACGACTTCAAGAACCATTCTAATAGAAATTCTGGTGGAACTGTGGATTTAATAAATCTCTTTTGTCTCCTCCATTCCCGAATATGATCGGAAATGTGTGTAGCATTGTATTGTTCAAAGTTGTCCAAAATATCTGTACAAGCATCGTACCGAACATGGAGTTGGAAGTGGTTGAGAAAATCCACGGAAAGATTTCCAAACGTCGCGTACTTTGGCCTTTTCAATTCTATATACCATTTTGTGGTGACCCCAGTGAGGGTAAATTGGAATAAACACAACCGGATCGAGTCATCGTTTAAAGAGTTGGATGAGCACCATAAGTGAAACATCGATACGTGATCTTGTGGATCTTCACCACTTTTCCCTTCGAACTTCAGAATGTATGATGGTATTTTGGTGGGAGCCACAGGCTAGCTTGGGTCATGATGAATCAAGTCGTTCATCAACTTAGACAAGTTTGGAAATGGATATTTGCTAGAAAATATATCCTTGATTGCGCCATCGACTGATTAGCAGCTTGAAAAGAGGGTCCTGGATTGTAACTGGCACCGAGTTTCTAGTAAGAGTTTGTTGATGGACCAAATATTTTGGTAAAACCTTGTTGGCTCTGGTTAAACAGAGGATAACCTCCACCCATTTGATTCCTGGATGGAAGAACATGGTTTCCCCCTGCCGGACCACCTTGCGAAGGAACTAATCCTTGCATGGGGTTATAGTAACCAAGAAAGGGGTTTCTCCTGATGACATCCCTTGTGAAGGGAAGGACCCTTTCATGGGATTCCAATGAGCTTGGAATGGATTTCCCCCTTCCGGCACTACAGATGCGGTGAAAATATTACTTGTGAATCCACCGTATAATGTGAATGGAGTGGAAGTTGAAGACATGCTAACGAAACTTGTGGAAACACCCCAGCCTCCGAAGGGGTTAGGACCAGAAGACGGGAAATCCCCACTCCCAACGGATGGGAAATGTAATGTCCCCTATCCCAATGAAGCGACATTACGGTGCAAAAAACACATAAAAACAAAATTTACAACTAACTAATTTAATTATTTTACTGTTAGCCGATTTCTTGTAGCTTACAACTACGAATTAAAAAATATTTAGTTATCGTCTATAACCATACAAATTAATTCATATACAACATATGAAAATAACACAAATGCAACTTATTAATTTACACAACAACATATAAATCATTCTCAAATGCACAAAGTTCATGCACAACAAATAAACTCATGAGATAACTCAACAACAAGATAAAACACTTATCTTTTAACAATGGTTATGCAACCAATTGCTTGGGATGGACATTCCACCCAACCATAGACTGAATGTTCCAAATATCAACATTCAATCACCCCCGAGCTGAGGCTAGTAATCCACAAAAGAGGGTGGTCTTTCATAGTCCATTCATATCTCATAAAACCAACAACCCATTGATATCTTCCTACAACTATCTCGTTTTCCACCAGCTCTATTCCTCTTGACCTGACGAACCCAAGGAATGTACCCCTTCACTGGTCTTATTCCCTTGGGCATCCCATTCATTTATCAGGATCTCTCTGGCACAGGTAACCATGAATATCTTAGCTGGGAAATCAAGGGAATTTGCTACTAGGAAAACTACCAACAAACCAACAACAAATACTTGTTGTTTTAGTGCAACTCACACATGAGTTCACTCTTCAGGCCTGAAAATCTGGTTCTTCAATTTCCAGCTCCAAATATGCTCCAACTTGCTCTAGAATTTTCCCTCCATGGCTGCAACAACTCTAATCTATGTTTCATGTTCTCTACTTGCTCCTCATGCACCAAAACTCAATGTGTAAAATTGTTGTCCCAACCCATACAAATTTCCTCTCTTTGGATTTCCTTTCTTGACTCACACTCTTCCCCAAGATGATTGTACTCAACCCTCACGTGCTCAATAATTTTAGGATGTGACCACTCACACCCACCCTCTTACATACATTCAATGATTGGCTTTGGGAACACTCAATCATAAATTGGAAGGTTCACATACAAATAACAATTTTAGGAAAATGGGTTGAATTAATATACATGGGTAGTTCCCCCTTGGACCCCTCTTGGCCATTATCCTAGACACTCCCCTTTCTTGTGGATTAATTCAGCCCCCCATCTCTTGTCCATGTCCCCTTAGCAGTTGGAATCACTTTTTTATTATTAAAACATAGAAATACAATTCACATATTACATCGCTTGGTCATAGCCACACATTATATCTACATAAGCATAAATTAAAATGGGGATTATAGTGGGGATGTTACATTCCCACTCCTCTACAATTGTGCATCGTCCTCAGTGAACACTATGTAGATATACATATATATATGCAAATTTACATCACAATACATAGAAATAAAAATTCTGCAATTTAACAACTCTAGTAGCAATTCCAACCATAATCTTTTGTTCCTTTCAACTTGTTGACCCAAGGAATGCACCCTCTATTTACTAGGGTTAACCCAAGGGATATACCATCTATTTATCAAGGCTGAACAAAGGAATGAGCCATTATTTTATCAAGGTCACCGACGTAGTTGGCTAGTACTCTGAGATGTGGTTCCAAAATTTTAGCTGCTCAAAATGGATTCTTGCATTATGTTTTCTTCAAAAATGTCAAAAATTTGCGGGTGTTCTGCCTGCATGTTTTCTTCATGCTCCCATGTAACATCTTCAGGTCTGTAGTATGTCCATTTAACCTTTACAATTCCTATGTCTTTGTTCCTAAGCACTTTGACTTTCCGTTCCAGGATGTGTACTGGTTCCACCCGAAAATCCCCTTTGTGCTCCACCTGGATCACATTCCAATCAATTATGTGGTTAGTATGATGCACATATTTCTTTAAAAATGACACATGAAATACATTATACACTCTCAAGGATGTGGGAAATTCTAGAATGTATGCAACTGGCCCTATCTTTTCTAATATTTCAAAATGCCCACAATTTCTTACTGTCAACTTTGGGCAGCTTCCTAATCTTAGAGAAATTCTCTTTTCCTTCACTTTTAAAAACACATGTTCGCCCACTTTAAAATATCTAAACACTCTATTCTTATCTGCATAAATTTTCTGCCTATTCTGCTTTATCTTTTCCATCTGCTCTTCCATTTCCTTTAATAATTCTAGCCTAACAAATACTTTGTCTACTGGATTATCCCAACTTACTGGTGTGTTACATTTTCTGCCATACAATGCTTCAAATAGACTCATCTTCAATGAGGCATGATACCCATTGTTGTAGGCAAATTCAACTAAATGAATGTAATCTTCCCACTTTGATGGTTGATCCATCACATACATTCTAAGCATATCCTCAATTATCCTATTAGTCATCTCTGTTTTCCCATCTGACTCTGGGTGATATGATGTACTAAGATTTAGATTTTTCCCAAATCCTTTGAACAAAGATTTCCAAAAATTGGAATTAAACTTTGGATCCCTACCTGAAACTATTGCTTTAGGCAATCCATGTAGCCTAACAACTTCTCTCATATAAATTGCTGCAATATTTTTTGCCTTGTGTGTACTCTTCACGAGAATAAAATGTGTTTCCTTAGTCAATTTATCCACCACCACCATGATGGAATCATGTTGTTTCACTGTTCTAGGAAACTTTGTAATAAAATAAACTGTAAAAAAATTCCATTTTCACTATGGAAAGGGAAATGGTTGTAGCAAACCTGCTAGGTTCCTATGTTCAGTCTTCCCTTTCTGACACTCTAGACATCTGGCTAGGTGGCTTCTTACAACTACAATTGTTTTCTGATACCCTGGGTGCCCGACATATGGAAGATTATGCATTTCCTTCATAATTTCATTTTTTAGCTCAATGGAATTCGACACATACAATTTTTCCTTGTACATGATAATTCCATCCTCTTTTAGCTCATAATAATTAAATTTTTGTTGAAAATTACCTTGTAATGTTTCTTTTATTTTCACATAGTGCTGATCTGAATTTGCTCCTGCAATAATTTTGTCTTTCAGATCTGTCTTGTAGATGTTGATGGATGCAATATGATTCTCATGAGTTCTCATGATGAGTGCATCAACCACTTGATTTTATTTTCCCTTTATATGCTTAATTTCAAAGTCATGTTCACTCAGAAATTACAACCATCTAGATTTTATTGCATTTAGTGTTGATTTTCCAAACAAATGATTCAAACCACAATGGTTTGTTCTTAGCTAGAATTTATTACCCATGAGGTAATTCCTCCACATTTTCAATGCATGTACAATTGTTGCTAGTTCTATATCATGGGTAGCATAATTTATTTCATGCTCTTTTAATTTTCTAGACTCATATCATGCCACATGGTCTCTTTGACTGAGAACTCCGACGAGTCCTTCCTTGCATGCATCGGTGCACAGAAAAAAATCTTAATTTTGATCTGCAATCTTCAATATTGGTGCACTTGTCAATATTCCCTTCAACTCTTGAAAACTCTCTTCACACTTGGAAGTCCATTCAAATTTCACTCCCTAATTTGGCAAGGAAGTGATTGGACTTGCAATCCTTGAGAACCCTTTTATGAATCTTCAGTAATAATTGTTAAGAATCATGAATAATATGACCCCTGTCACATTATTTTGCATTGACCATCCTCTAATGGACTCCATCTTCTCAGGATCAACTTCTATCCCTGCTGCTGATATTATATGCCCCAAGTAGTGAATCTTCTTTTGATACAATATGCACATACTTATCTTAGCATACAATCTATGCTCTCTTAAAACTTGCAACACCATTCTTAAATGCTTCTCATGTTCCTCTTATGATTTATAGTAGACGAGTATATCATATAGGAACACAATCACAAACTTGTCCAAGTACTCCCTAAACACTCCATTCATCAGGCACATAAAAACTGTTGGGGTATTTGATAACCCAAATGGCACTACCATGAATTCATAATGCCCATATCTTGTTCTAAATGATGTCTTATTGATGTCTTGTTCCTTTATTCTTATTTGATGATATCTTAATCTCAATTCAATATTTGAAAATATTCTCACACTTTTCAACTGATCAAACAAATCATCAATTATTGGAAAATGATACTTATTGTTTATGGTAACCTTATTAAGCTGTCTAAAACTAATACATAGCCTTAAGGTTCCATCCTTCTTATTCACAAAAAGAACTGGGGCTCCCCAAGGAGACACACTTGGAAGTCTATACCCCTTCTTCAAAATTTCTTCAAGGTTCATCTGCAACTCTTTTAGTTCTGGTGTGCCCATTCTATAAGGTGTCTTAGACATTGGGGTAGCTCCTGGCACCAAATCAATAGAGAAATCAATGTCTCTCTTTGGTGGCAATCCTGAAATTTCTCTAAAAACACTTTCAAAATCCCTCAAGATGGGATGGTCTTCAATGTTTTCCACTTTTTCTTTGGTTGCTTCCTCCATATGGGTTGCAAACATATGACATCCCTTCATGAAGCTCTTCTTCAACTGCATAGTTGAAATCTCTCTAACAACTACAACTCTTGGAATGCCTTGAATCTTGCCTTTCTTCCCTTCCTCGTCAAGACATGTGATTGTCTTGTTGTAACAGTCTAGGACAACATGATGTTTTTCCAACCAATCCATGCCAATTAGAAAGTCATATGAACCCAATGGTATGATGCTTACATCTACCCTTGTTCCAAGTCCATTCATGTCTATTGGACAATATTTAACCAACTAATTAATTTTCCTCTTAGTCCTTGTGGCTAACTGAACTAACCAAGATTTTTTATGCTTGCTTATTTTCAAGTGAAATATTTCAATAATTTTAGCATTTATGTAACTATGGCTAGCTCCAGAATCAATTAAAATTGTTATGGGCTGGTTATCAATCTTACCTTCCACTTCAATCATGGGGGATTGATATTTAGCTTTCTTGTTGTCCAAGGCTGCATAAATTCTTGGCATGCTTCCTCCCATGTCTTTCACTATTTAAGCCTCCTGAATGTTGTGGAAAATCATCATTATTTCTCCTTTGTGAGGGCAGTCCCTATATAAGTGATTTCCCTCACATCCCCTACATTGAATAGGCTTCTTCCTTGGCCTTTTTCCAAATGAATATGCATTTTTGTGCTCATTTTGGGCTGAATGACCTTGTTGATTTTCTTGGAAGTTATTATTGAAAAAGGGGGGCTTAAAACCTTTTTGCATTTCATCCCTTTTCCCTTTCATCTTGTTATTCCAAGATTTTTGGAAAAGTGGCCTTCCTTTGCTTTTCTCATAAATGTGTCTTGCTCTCCTTATGGTTTCTTCCAAGGTTTTTGGGTTGTCATATTAAATCTTTTCACTATAGAAGGATGGTAACCCCCTAGTTTTTTATCCATGTCCTTTTCTGAGGTTCCTGTCTGTGATTGTTGTTGTTTTGTTGTGGTTCTCTAGGAGGGATTTTCATTCTACAATATTTGGCCATGTGTCCAAAGTTGTTACACTTGTAGAATTCGACTTCAGTGCTCAATGATTCAAACCTGTTGTAAATTCTCTATGTTTCACCGGGCCTTCTTGGATAACCCTTTTGTGTATGACTTTCAAATTTGTTTATGTTCTTGTTGTTAGCTCTACAATTCACAGCTTTATGTCCAAAATTATTGCATGCATAACATAAACCAAAAAGATAGTTTGATACCTGGGAGTTGAATATCTTCTGAAAGGAGGTGCTCTTATGAATCCTTCTTCTTCCTGAGACCTATTTGTTTCTATTGGTCGTTGATTCTAAAGTTTGAATCTTCTCGATGGAGGAGTGTCACTATAATTTTCTCTGTAGACTTTCATGTCCCCTTTGATTGTTTCTACATAGCTTTTTGGATATGTGTCTTGTTCAGTTGTTTTGGAGCTTGATCCCTTTTATGTCTAATTGTATCCAAGTTCAGACTTTTCATGATTAGGCCTTTGACTGTTGATAATGTCATTCAAAACTTTTGAGCTTTTCTGCATATTTTTATTTTGAAGATCCTTTCTGAATGTGACAATATCTGCTTCCAAATTTTCAATGATCTTGTCTCTTCCTTCTAGATTTTCTTTGAGTGATTCTTCAATTATTTTATCTTATTCAATTTGAACCTTCAAATTTGTGATCATTTGTTCTAATTCCTAAGTGTCTTCTTTCTTGTCTAGTTTTGCTTGTAGCTTTTTGTTTTTCCTCTTTTCTCTTCTGATGACTTCTATGACACTCATCAATTCCTCTTGGTAGTCAACTTCTGCCTCTTAAATTTTTTCTTCGACTTCTTCATATTCTTATTTGGAGTATTCTTTATCAAAGTCTTCTTTATCAGAGTCTTCTACTGCCATGAACATAACTCTTTCTGTCTCACTGTCACTGACTTCATATTCATCTGATGATGAGATGTCTTCTTTGGTGCATAAGTTTTTCTTGAAAACATTATTTGTGGTTCTTTTGCCTTTATATGTTTGTTTTCTTTTTGAGTAACCTTCATCATTTCTCTTTTTCTTATGAGGACATTTGTTAGAAAAATCACCAATACCATCACAATTAAAACAAATTAAAGGAATCTTACCTCTATGCCTGTCATCGGTTCCCTTGTTCAATCTTTTGACAAAGTTGGCCACTTCTTCATCATCTTCTGAGATGTCACTATTGATGCTATGTTCTTTTTCTTGTTGCTTTCCCTTTTTCTTTGATATTTTGGATGCTTTGAAGGCTGCTTCCTTTACATCTGAATTTTCATGTTCAGTTCTCATTTCATATGCTGTGAAGATTCCATGTAGTTCATCCATGCTTATTGAGTTTAGATATGTTCTTTCTTCTAGTGCTGATATCTTCGAGTCAAATCTCATAGAAAGAGATCTTAGTACCTTTTGAACAATTACAGATTCTTCGATTTCTTCTCCCAATCATATGATTTCATTTACTATTTCATCGACTCATAAGAAGTAAGCCGTAATATTCTCATCTTCCTTCATTTTTAGTTGTTCGAACTGACCTTTGTAAGTTTGAAGCTTTGCTGCTTTGACTTTTGAATCTCCTTCATAAATATTTTGAATTTTGTCCCAAATCTCTTTAGCGGATTTACAATGTGCAACTTTGGTGAATATCGTTTCACCAAGACCATTCAGAAGTGCATTTGTGGCTTTAGAATTATTCTGACCAAGTTTCACTGCTTTTTCATTTGTTGGCGGAACTGTTGGTACTGTGTATCCATCTACAATTGATTATCAAATTTCAAATCCATGTTTCTGTATATATGTCTTCATGCTTATGCTCCAAAATGCATACTTCTATCCATTGAACTACGGTATTTAATTTTTATACAAGTTGTTGCTCTCCATGATCTACCTTTCAGTGGTTAAACTAATTTCTGAAGGAACTTGCTCTAATACCAATTGTTGGATTACTGAGAAGGGGGGTGAATCAATAATAGATAAATTTAATCCCTTTTAACCATATAATCCAAGTGTTATATCAATGTAGCATTATCATCCAATAACTACAGAGTAAATAAGCAATGAACAAATGAACAATCATACACATACACAGTACACCAATGTTTTATGTGGAAACCCAAAGTGGGAGAAAACAACAAAATTCTTTTTCTTATCTGTCTTGAAGAATTACATTCATTGGAAGAACCAACTTCCTTTGTTTTCTAGCTGTAATTGGAAGGAGGCTCCAACCCCCTAGTTTCTCAGGCTACAACCTGAGGGAAGCTCCAACTCCCCAATTCTTTGGCTACAACCAGAAGGAGGCTACAACCCCCTAAGTTATATGGATACAATCGGAAGGTGGATAGAACCACCTATCCTTACCCAGTCCAACCACCTTGAAGTATAAGTAGAATGATGGAACCAATGTCACACTATCACTGTGAGATATACCATTGTACAACTGTATCAATTTGTACCACCGACCTGCATCCAACCTGTACAACTTCCCTGTAATCAATATGTACTTGAACTGAACATGTATGGAAAAAATATAACAGGTACGCGACCTGTAGTGTTGCAGCATGCGTATGTACGCACCCTATATGTTATGCAGCCCGCATATGTACATGATCAAACTTTTATGCAGCTTGCATATGCCTTCTGAAAACTAAGGTTTTCTTTCTCTTGAAAACTTCTGACCCTCTGTAACATTTTCACATCGATCTGTAACCTGTCACTGTATCTGAAATGTAATTGTACCCTGTACATGCATCCTCATACATAGTCTTTACCCAAATCATATATATCTCTCTCTAGTCATGTGCCATATAGGTGTGTGTAATCATGAACAATTATAATAACCCTCACATGATCTAGTCATCAAACCCTTTATGATATTCAACCTCTCAATACATCAACCACTTCACAATTACAATCTCTCAACCATGTACCACAAAAACCCTTATCCATGCCAAGGAATACAAGATGTGACTCAACAAGAAGTATCAATGATAAATATACCAGTACTGTATTTTTGTAAATCTAACTTATGCAGAAGATCCCATGCAACCAATAGTCTCTCTAGGGAAAATTCTCAAATCTCCATAACCATTTCTCATGCATACATAAAAATACAACTATTCATAGAAATAAGACATACCTTTTAAACCAATGGACGGATTTGATGTATCTAAGCACTGTAGACCATCTTGGGAGCTTGATTTCAGAATCTAGAACCTTTGCATCTTCATCTCTTCAAGTTTCCATGGATTTACCAACATGTACGCACCCTAATACACTACCAGCCCGCGTACGTACGCACCCTAATACATTGTCAACCCATGTACTGTATGTACCTGTTGGCAGCCAATCATTTTTTTTTAATTGCTCTTAAAAAACGCTGCCTACACCCCTTGTCCCGTTAAATGACAAATAATCGTCGCATTGTGCTTCTAGACATTTGTTTCATTTTTGCGACAATTGCAATTTGGTCTCGATTTGATTTTCACAACTGTAAGTGTGAAAATACCTCTTTCATCGTTTGGACTGTAGTCGTCTTTTATCGATTTCTCCAAAGA
>ML790622.1:591553-615614 GCA_009831015.1 Picea engelmannii | reverse complement strand
ATCCATTTGTACTTCTTATCAACCATGACAAGAAAATAATGAGTCATCTTTACATCAAACAAACTTGGGTCCATTACCCAAACCTTTGTGCTACCGGGCTTTCTTCAAGGGTTGACATCAATGACAACCAATCTTAATCATTAGTTTGAGCCAGAACCTATGATATGATAATGCAACGCCCCCCAGCCCAACCGAGGGATATTAGGGTGTGGTACACATAAAAATGAAATTTATAGCTAACTAATTTAATTCTTTTACTATTGGTTGATTTCTTGTAGCTTACAACTACGAATTAAAACAGATTTGTCTATTGTCTATAACCATAAAATAAATGCATCTACAACATATCAAAATAACCTGAATGTATCTTAATAATTTACACAACAACATATAAATCATTATCAAATGCACAAAGTCCATGCACAATAAATAAACTCATGAAATAACTCAACAACAAGATAAAACACTCATCTTTTAATGATGGTTATGCAACTAGATGCTTGAGACAGACATTCCACCCAACCATAGACTGATTGTTCCAAATCTCAACATCCAGTCACCCCCGAGATGAAGTTAGTAATCCACAAAATATGGTGGTCTCTCATAGTCCACTCACAACTCATAAAACCAACAACCCACTAATATATTCCTACAACTACCCAGATTTTCCACCAGCTCTCTTCCTCTTGACCTTCCCAACCCGAGGAATTTATCCCTTCATTGATCTTAGTCCCTCAGGAATCCCATTTTTTTATCAAGGTCTCTCTGGCATAGGTAACTAGGAATCTCTTAGCTAGGAACTCAAGGGAACGTGTTGCTAGGAAAACTACCAGAAAAACAACAACAAAGTGGTTCTTCAATTTCCAGCTCCAAATATGCTCCAATACACTCCATATTTCTCTAGAATTCTCCCTCCATGGATGCACTAGCTCCAAGCTCTCTTTCATGTTCTCTACTTTCTCCTCATGCACCAAAAATCAATGTGTAAAATTGTTGTCCCAACCCATACAAATTTCCTCTCTTTCTCTTTCCTTTCTTGACTCACACTCTTCCCCAAGATGATTGTACTCAACCCCCATGTGCCCAATAACTTTGGGATGTGACAATTCACACCAACCCTCTTACATGCATTCAATGATTGGCTTTGGGAACACTAAATTAGAAATTGGAATGTTCACATGCAAATAACAATTTTAGGAAAATGGGTTCAATTGATATAGATGGGTAATTCCCCCTTGGACCCCTATTGGCCATTATCCTAGACACTCCCCCCTCTTATGGATTAATTCATCCCCCCATCTCTTGTCCATGTCCCCTTAGCAGATGGCATCCCATTATTATTATTAAAACATAGAAATACAATTCACATATTACATCGCTTGGTCATAGCCACACATTATATCTACATAAGCATTAATTAAACTGGTGATTATAGTGGGGAATGCTACAAGAATGATGGAGGAATGTGACCTCCACCCCAAGGGATCGCTTGGTAGGGAATTGGAGAACTCCCTGCACCAATGTTAGAAACTTGGGACATTGGCTGGGAACCAGCCAACGCGTTGAGCTTGCCCATTGATGACATACCGAACGAAAAAGTTTGATGTCGATGGAAATTACATGGCTCTACTCATGGAAGGAGTAGAACCAATGACCAACGAATCAGTGCTGCTAGTAGGAGTGGCTATGGTGTAATTAGACACACTGGTCATTATGTTGGACATGCCAGGAAGAAATATCCCCTTGGTTACTATTGTCGAAGTGGGATTTTTAGGGACTCCCGACCGAGACACTTGTGAAGTGTTGTCCATAGAGACCCAGTGAAGAGGGATACTATCAGTAAAGTATGATCTAGGAGGGGAAATTGCACCATATGTGATGAGAAAGTTCTAGTTAATAGAGGTTTATAAGCCCGATCGTATTCTTCAGTGCCGAGATATTCAACTATTAAAACCTCCAGTTCTGAAGTGTTAATCTCCGAGGGATCCATAGTTGTGATCTCTACTGGACCAGTCGAAAAAAAAGAACTAGATTAATCAAGACTTCGTCTGAGTGGAGTTGGGGTATAATTGTTTATGATTTCCTCTTCATGAGGAGGACCTTGAATTCTCCTCAATATACAAGGTGGTTGGTCAGCCATGTTGATTTGTCAATTCTCGAGCGACCACGTACATGCCTACCTAAGAAAGTATACAATTTTTTAAGAACACCACTTGAAAAATACTAAATGGAAACAACAGATAGAAAGAGACATTTCTAATATCTCTACTCGAGTGGATTAGGTCTTAACATCGTAATATTCACAAGGTAGGGTAAGGACCTTCCAGATGGAGGAACAAGTTGATTAATTCCTATGGAACAATGAACGAAGGAATGAGAAATGATTATCCCAACCTCCACTAACCAACCTTATCTAGTGCATTATCCACACTTCACGAGGCACCCTCCAACAATACTAAAAAGTGTGATGTGAAATCTATCCCAGGTACCACAACAAACCCCTGTAGTCACCTATGAGATCCCTAGGAATGGCCACTAAGGTCACCAACTCACATTCGACATTTGGGGGGTAAAATTGACAATCATGATTGAATGTATGGGTAGGGTAGCTAAGCCTGAATCCTAGAAAGCACCGCCTCTCATAGAGGTATGGGTACTAACGAAATCCCCATCATACGATATCTTCAATATGCTCAGTTAAGCTCCGGAGGAGTCTCTCCTTGGTTTTCCTTTACGCGACCTTGTGTTTAGATCATGTGTTAGAGGAGGATACCATATATATTTATATGACAATTGGATTTAGGCTCTCCCTAGATTAGACTCGTACATTTGTTTTATGGCCTTGGAGAAATTTACTCTCCAACCCGAACCATGGACCTAGCCTGTTACTAGTCTGTTCACCCTACAAAATGAAAGTTTCTAATAAATTTTATTAAGAATTTATTTTATGGGGTTTTTTGTTACTCACAAGGTACATATGAAACTTAAGTGGTGTTTTGACTGAATCAGAGAAAACAATTTAAGAACATAAAGCAAAAATTAATGCGGTTTCTTCACTGAAAATAAGAAGTGCTAATCAACACTTCAGAAAAACAAACTATTTTCTTTTGTATTTTTGCAAATGAATGCAATATACGTTTGAATGTATGCAAGATATTTATACTACCATGCACTGCAGCTCCATGATGCTTTGTAAACAATCATGAAGAACAAAGAGAAAGAACTTGACACATTGAACTTCTTTTCTTTTGAACAAGGCTAATTTTAACTAAAGTAACTACCTATCAAAACAATAAAAAAGCATGCATTCCTGAGCACTAACAAACAATTTCTTTTCTTGATAATTTTAAAGGCAAAGGAAACAAGGAAAGAAAACTAACAACCAAGATATTTTTGTTTTTTTGTTAAAAATAAATGAACATGCAACTAAGCAAGGGAAATTTTATTTTTCTTTTTAAAAATGAAAGGAGAAAGGAAAACAAGAAGAAATGAAACAATATCTAACCAGTAGAAAAATAATCAATTTGGAAATCAACCCAGATATACCACTGATCCTTCAACTAACCTTAACCACCCTAAATTCAAATACTAGCTTACAAGAAAGAAATACATGTTTAAACAAAGTAAGGGTTTTCACAAACTTTAATCAACAATCCAAAGCATCAACAAACTTAGGAAGCTCAATAAATACTGAAAAACCAACTTATACCAACCAACTCTGAGAAAAGACTCAAAGTTTAAATCCAAATACACAGATTTGTGACTGTTCTAAATACACCTCGTGGATATCCGCGGGTCACACACGTAAAAAACATGGATGTACGCGACTTAAAGAAAAACAAAGTGCATATCAGTTAGTTAGAATTGAAAAATAAAAATCAACCTAGAAGAAGGGCTTGCAAAAACTTTTGGAAAAGTTTCTAAATCATAAGAGATCTGGAAATGAAATCTAGAAACAGGAAAAGCTAAAAAAACCTACGACAACCAAATAAACCCTAAAATTGACCCAAACTAGGAGAATCCCCAGTATGGTCGCCAATTCTGTTATGGGATTTCCCCTCCGTGACTTTAGGTCATGTCACAACAGAGATTGACCAAGTGAAAGAAAAAACCCTAGCCCACACACAAGACTCGTAATGAAATAACTACTTTATCAGAGAGGAAATAAAGTTTCACACCTTGTATATTTACATTTGGTGTCGTTCCCCACTCTCAACCCTGTTAATTCTCTTAAATCCCGCTTGAGTTAACCTGCAAAAGAGGATCAAGAAAGTGTTTCAACAAGGTAGTTATAGCATAAAATCATACAAGTAATTGATATATAGATCCAAGTATGGAGAATGATTAGACATACATAAACACATTGAATCATTAATACACAAGTATGGGGAAAAGAGAAATATTTATTTGCAACTGTAAAAGAAGTGGTTATGACCTGAATCCAACTGCTAGTATTGCCTCAAAGCCAACCTACCAGGTTCCTCCAAAAGGTCCTTCAAGAATCACTCAACAATATTTCCCTTCCTTGGATGACCCAATAAGGATAGGAACACACCTTATGGCCATATAATGTAAAGGAAGGAAGAGATGGAAAAAGGGTTCCATGTTACATGGATGCTACTCAGAGGATGAAGGGGAATAGGGAGACTTGAAATTTCTTCAGCATAACTTTGCACCTAGGTTTTCCTCCCTATCCCTTCCCCCAAAGGTACCTTTATACGATCCTCAAGAGGTTAAGGAGGTTGAATTCCACTTGGTACGAGATCAAGGAGGTTAGGAAACGAGCCCAACCAAAAACCCCGCTTGAAAATGTGGAATTATTTTATTTTTCACATTTTTTGAGGGAATCCATGGGTTGTACACTAGAAAGGAATGGATTTTCGTGTGTTGCAACAAGGAAACCCGTGGATATGAGTAAAAACATTGTTTTTTAAGTGATTTTGATGAGGGAACTTGGGATTTCAAGTTGCAAGTCAGGGACAAGGGTTAGGCCATCTCACAATGAAAATGGTGTGGAAAATTATGTATAGCACTATAAAGCCAAGAACCAAGTCAGAGTGCCACCAATATAGACCTTATTAATTGACACAAAACATGGAAATAAAATTTGCAATAATTTGAGAAAATATACAGAGGGGCAAAGTTTCCAGGCCCAAATTCTATCCTCATAACCATATAGGGCCAAATTCTAAACCCAATTGGTTGCACTACATGCCTCAAAAGGAAGGAAACTCCAAGAAAAGGGGGAAAAGAACTACCATATTATTCATCCCCACAAACCAGAGGCAAATACAAAATAATTTCTGGTGCATACTGAAGGAGAAATCCAAAAAGGTCTTATACTTACCCAATGTTGTCACTCTGCATCCAAGAAGGAACATCTGACTTGATTCCCCAGTTGCTTCCAATCGATGACTAGTGATTGATAGATTTTCTCTCTGAGTGTGCCCTCATCACATAGATAATTCCAATTATTCAGGTAGACATTGGTGGCCACCCACCTCTTCCACTGAATCAACATGGTTCTCCATCTTGTCATTTTTTTATCTACGGTTTTCAGGTCCTAAACTTCCAGGGTCATTTTGAGGCCTTAAATGGAATTATTTTGGCCATTTTGGGGCCAAGGGTGGCCATTTACTACATTGGTCCTGCCAACAATTGTACTTCTCAGTTAGATCTTTCCAATGAGATACTATGTTCCCTAAACAAAGATTGTATGCAAAAATTGCACCCCTGGAAAGTTGGGGTATCAACTAACCATCTTAGGGCCCGCAAACCTTTTGGAACTTCACCTCCTAGGGTTAGGGTTTTGGACCATTAGGGTTATTTATCTATGTTAAAAGGCCATTCTTGCAGTGTCTTGTAATATATTTTTGTGAATTAGTGTAGCCAACATCTCTTTATCTCTTTAGAGATAAGCTACTACCTGTTGGAAAATGTAACTCATACTTGTTGCTTGTTGTATGATTGTTCTCATTACATGCTGAGAAGGTGACATGATAAGATAACCTATGAGTATAGGTTAGTGTCTAGATGAGATTGAGTGAGTGGAGGTTTTTTTATAAGCTCCTATTTTGGTGTGTGCTTGATATATTCTCTCAACCTCTTCTTCTATGGTTGGAATAAGTTAGATTTCGTAACAACATGTAGAATCTATATAGTGGACTCACAATGTATTGTATTGGTATTCAATAATGAAATAACTTATTTTGGTATCAGAGCAGGACTGGGCACTTCCTTGTGGGAGGGCCCAGGGATATGACATGCAAAGAGTAGATTTTATAGTTTTAAGAGTAGATTGCTATTATGATATGCTTGTAGCAGTGTGAATGTGATTGTTGTTGTGTGGAGGATTCATTATGTGCGTAGGATGTGTGAAGGACGCTAGATGAGTTAAGATCCATTTCCGATTGGTTCTATTGTTGTTAAGATCCATTTCTATTATTGTATGATGCACAAGTTGTTTGAGATTTCTTTAGCGATTGTTTGAGATAGTTGTTCCACTATTTTAGGAAGCGCTCATGCAATGTATGATTCCTAGAGAATGTATTGAAGGAGACAGTTGTGATTCTTTGTGATTCCTTGATATCATTGTCGCTAGAATGTGATATCACTATTGTTTCTAACGAGAGACAAATAAGGGAGGTGGGAAAGTTTGTAGGAGAAGAGGAAGGTAGGAGTTGTTCGACTGTCATGGTTTTGAAGACATAAATTCACCGCTTCAGTGGTGAAAAAATATACCCCGGAAAGGGTATCATGTTCATCTATTCAAATTCTTAGGTATTCTTGTTTTTTGAGGTTTCCTAGAATTGACCCTGTGATGAGATGGGCAAGTAATGTTGAAGGTGCTCTAGAAATGGGGTCAATGTTGTTTCAAAATCTCACTGGTTAGGTTGCTTACTCCTCTCTTTAGATGTGGTGGATGCAGAGCTGTCAGACGCATTCTCCAGTAGACCAAGGAAAAGACATTGCTTGGATAGTTGGTTGTTGTGTGCAAGAATTAAATTCCCAACTCCATCTACATGTGGCTGGATTGATTCCAAAAATCCGTGTGAGTCCCTATGATTATCAACTATCTGGAGGAAGAGCCTTAATCACGATCGTTCCCTCTACCATTTTTTGGCATAGAGTTTCGTCTTCTCTCAAGACGAGAATTCTAACATATAAGAAAGGAATTAAATTTGTTGAGGGATTCTCCAAGGTTGTGCTTTCTATTGAAGTTTTGGATTTTTTTCATGTTTGTTGGAGATCGAGGGTCTCCAATAGTATGCCAACTTTCTTATACTTCCTTAAAATTGGAAGTGGCTTGGTGAGGAGTGTGTTGTAATTGCAGATTCGTAGGAGGTGGTGTTTTATTGTGTCATGAATAATGTACTTGATTAGGGTTTGATGAGAATTTCCAACCAGAGTGCCATGAGTGTGGTCTCCATGGAAGTGGTGAGGCTGAAGCTTGTAATGAAAGAGTTCTTTGGATCAAATGTTGCATGTTGGTGATAATGGTGCGATGGTAAGATTAATTTGGTTTCACTATAGTAGGTTGTTATAGGATAAATCGATAGGTGCAGACACTAATTGATCTCCCTAGATCCACCTAGATCTAGAACAAAACACACCAGAACATGACGCTTTCCTTAAGTTTTAAATATTGAATTTACTAACTAAATAGGGATAGGTGACATACCATTTAAATGTTGCTTCCTCTCGCTATCTCCATCCTGGCTCCATTCCAACACTCATACAATGATGAACCTGCAAAAGAACGCAACCAACCAAAGTGATAGTAATAGCATAAACACAATATAAACCTATGTATGTGATCAAGGAATCATACAATAAAACACAACAAGATTTATAGGAAAGAATCATATTACTGTATCATATTAAATGTGAAAGAGAGATTACAACCATGGCCTTGATGTCGTAAGGTCCCTTCCAGCTGTCCTTTGTTCCCCACACACTTCCACTCCAAGAATTCTGAGATCATAGATCTGATAATATTCACAATCTATCTTGACAAAATGGTTCATCTAGCCAAGCTAACAATCTCCAAAGCTCAATCCAATCCAAGCTAATCCCAAAAGAAAAACTCAAAAGCTAAAAAGCTAATCTCATCCAAGCCAACTTTCTCCATGAGAGCTCCTCTCCTTTTATAAGTTGAAGAGGATAAGGTGAGGAGGTTAGGATGATCCCACCGAATCATGAAAGCGAGTAAAATCCAAATCATTTGGATGCCACCTCACCATGGAAGTTTCTCCTTCTAGAAGCATCGAGAAGATGCTCATTTTTCCCACGTATGAGCATTCTCACACCCTGCTTATAGAGCAACCTGCGAACCTCTTGCAACCCAGCTATGGTGTAGCCTGCGAGAATCAGGCATTCTCGCACCCTATCCATAGTGCAGCGTGCAAAAATCATCTTTAATAGGGTTTTCATAAAGGAAAATGCAACTTCTTTTCTCAGGAAAAGTTCTTCTCTCTTCTTTCTTCAGGAACTCAGACCACTGACCCCTCTAAAGGAAACAAATAGTTTTACATCATTAACGGTCATAGGGATGACGAAAATAATGTGTAACAGAGAGCCCCCCAAAGTATTAAGTTAGAACAGAGTGACAGATGAAATACTTTGTCGAGTGTATGTATGGAACAAGGAACAGTCGATTGAAAACCTGCCAACAAACAAGGAAATAAAGTACAATAATATATCATCACTGAGGTAGGCATTCCCATACTCAAAATACAAATGACTCGGAGCATAAATGTCGACATGTGAAGATCCATGTCAAGTAAGACATGTCATGGCCACCAAACATACACTGTGGATCCATGCCAATATGAATCAAATCTGAACATAGCCACCAAAAATACACTATGGATCTATGTGTTAAAGACTCAAATTTGAACATAGCCACAAGACATACAATGTGGATCTATGCAACAATACAAACTAACTATACTCCAACGCAAGCTAAATCTGTCAGAAAAGATCCAGGGTCTTCATCTCCACCACTCTATAGTACGAATCTAACCATGTGAATATATGTGTCGAAGTCGAACATGGTGGAAACCACTTGATTACCGATCATTAATGTATATCGTTAACAAGTGCGAGGGAAATCACCATTAATGTCAATGACTCACAAGGTACACTAGTAAAATCCAACGAATGTGAATCAATGAGATGAGGTCGAACACTCGACGAAATCTCTCGATCAGGGGTCGATAATGAAAACCCACTGTCGAAATTGAGGAAACCTGCCATTGAGGCATGCAAGTTCCAAGGTACCAATTATTTTCTAAGTCTAATTCTTGGATAATGAGTTGAAGTTGACAGGAAAAGACTCGTCACAGGAGGGCCTTAATGTATCCCACATCAATGACACAAAACAAGTAACAAGATTTGATGTAGATCAGAGTAAAAAGTGATTCAGGACTGGCTCAGAGATGGTCGACACAATAGAAGGCTTTAAGGACTGTAGAAATGACCGACACAATAGAAGGATTTTCGGGTTGAACTTCTCTTTGAACATATTGACGACAAGACAATTGTCTTGGAAACACTGACTCAACAACAGGGATCACAGACCGATTTGTAATCTTATAAAGGAGTATGATCAAGAGACAAGTGAATTTTCCAACCTAGACACAAAGAGATTGAAAGGGTGTCATGTTCAAAGGTGACTCTTCCATGGAATACAGGTTTAGACACATTTCTTTCCCAATTTTTCTCCCACCATTTTTGGCGAGTACCTCTTTATTTTTACACAAGATTGAGGAGGATAACATATGCTTGTAATTTATGATCATCCTTCGGACGAGTCCCTCGGAGTATGTTTAACAAACCCTAGGAAGGAGTGGTTTGGTCCCATATGGGCCTTTCGATGTTTTTTTTACGAGTCCAAAGAACGAAAACTCGGGGGTTTTTCATGTTTATAGAGTCTAACAAACACTTAAAGAGAACTCTCTCAGTTCCTTTTTTCGTAAAGTGGTCTAATGAGACAGAAAAAGAGATAAACTATCGCTCAACAAATGTTTTCTTGAAATACTTTAATGAGCGTGAAGAGAACAAGGTCACTCAACAATATTTTCATGTTTAGAGAGTCTGAAAAGAGCTTAAAGGAAACTCCAAGGGGTTTCTTTTTCGTATAACCTTTACGAGTCCGAAAAAGTGATAAAAGTATACTCGGTTACATTCTCATTGATTTACGAGCACGAGAAAGAACAAAGACTAAGCTCGGTAACTTATTCTCACGTATTTACGAGCATGAGAAAGAACAAAGACTAAGCTTGAGATTGTTTTCATTTTTACACAAGCTTTAAAACAAAACAAAACTATGCTTGGACCTAGTTTCATTTTTACACAAAGATTGAACCAGAGGAAACTATGCTTGAGGTAAGCGGTTTCATTTTTACACAAGCTTAAACCATAGAAAACTATGTTTGGACTTCCCAATTCCTAACACAGGGATGGTTGGTACTTAGCCCCCAGCTTAAGAAACTAGCGGCTCTAAATTCAACATGAAGTCTAGAGGCTGAAAGCATTACCCCCCAAGCTTTGTTTCATCCAACTGCAAAGGAGAATGAAATGAAGATTCAAATAATATATGTAGGACTTGACCCAAATGGAGAGGGAGAATTTTTTTCATTTGTTAATGATCTTGACACATGAGAAGAACTATGCTCGTAACCTCTGTTTCATTTTTTAACAAGGTTTCCACAGAGACGAAAAAACTATCCTCGTAAGTGGTTTCATTTTTTAACGAGCTTGAAATTAGAAAACCATGCTCAAAGACCTTTGTTTCATTTTTTAACGAGGTTGCCTCAGAGACACAAAAACTATCCTCAAAGTCTCTCTTCTTGATCATGGATTCCAAGAGGACAATGCTCCGGAAGGACACCATGTCAAGGGACAAAACTCGGTCATGGCTTCCAAGAGGTCTTCACTGGAAGGCAGAAACACACTCTGGAAGGACACCATGTCGAGGGCTGCGATAGGGATAAGGAGATCAGGCTCTAAATACCCTATCAAAGAGATCACCGTGTCAAATACTGGATCTAAATCATCAGAAGTTGAATCCATGGGCGACAACGCCACATAATTGACCTGTGGCGGGGGCAATACCGTCTGCATATAAGAACCATTTAGGGAGGCAATCCAGTCGGGGTCAATGAATGAAATTTGATCAATAGACACAAATCACCCATCACGAGGGAAAGATATCACACAAAAAAGAGTAGACACAATAGCTTTCACGGCATAGACATAATCTCGCCCAAGAAGTAAAGAAAAATCCAAGGGGTCTTTGACTACCATGACATCAATAAAGACAGTTTTCCCTCCCAAAGTTATAGGAAACTGAGGAAGGGTCCCTAAAGGTTGACTAGTTCTTCTTTTAAAAGCTAACATATTCTACGTAACTGGCACAAGCTGAGGAAAACCCAAAGCTTTCCAAGCAAAAGAGGACAAAATACTAACGAACGCACCTTCATCTATCAGTGTCTGAGGAACATCTCGACCACAAACCTGTATTGTAATCTGGAAAGGAATGTGAGAGGGAAGACGAGGTCCAATTAGCACACCCCAATCAAAATGGATGGCCTCATTACTTGGAGGGGGTTCCACGGGAGAAGGAGGAATACCCACCGTCATGGTAGATTCTGTATCAATGAGAAAAACATGGGCAGTATCGAGTTTACTCTCTAGCGGGAGAGTAGGATTGACCGATGATGAGATCAGATCGACTACTTGGGTTTTATTCTCCAAGTGGAGAATGGGGTCGACATATGGAAACAGATTGACCACTTGGGTGACACTCTCTAACGAGAGAGTGGGATCGACCGAGGATGGGATCAGATCGACCGCTTTAGTTTCACTCTCTAGGGGGAGAGCGGGATTGACAGAGGATGGTATCGAAGCAACCACTTTGTCAACTGGTTCAACTAAGGACGTGACCATATTGACGCCATGATCAATCGGATTGACCGGCGAAGGGACCGGAGTGACCATTCCATCAACTATAGGGGGGTCAAGAGTAATCTTGCGTTAATCAGCTGGAAGGTGAGGCTGTGAAACAGTCATGTCTTCCAGTAATTTCAAGGCTTCATCCATACGAGGGCAAAGGTGAGTGAGATGAATCCCTTTGCATAAAATTCCTCGTAGTCTTCATCATAAATTGGTATATGCAGACACTAACATATCTCCCTAGATCCACCTAGATCTAGAACAAAACAGGATAGGACATGACTCTTTCCCTAAGTTGTAATCATCGAATATACTACCAAGAAGGAATGAGTGACATGCCTTTATATTGCTTCCTTAGGTATTTGTTGTTCCTACCTCGCTCCGGTGCTCTTGTGAGATCAGTTCCAAGACAACACAAACCAACCGAAGTGAAGATAGCAAAGTATATTCAATGACAACCTATGCATATGATCAAGGAGTTATGTGATCCGGACTATTTTTGGCAGAAATGAGAGCGGAGATATAATAAAGAAATGCACAGAGATATTGCAGATATTCAATAATATAACATAAATGTATCAGAGATGCAACCATAAACACAGATATATAGTAATACACGATTTCTATTAATAAGAGAAATGTACAGAGACTATAAAAATACAGAGTGAAAGACTCGCTATAATGGTGGCAGCTTATCTCTGAGAAGAGATGTGACGGCTACTCGCATTCGCAAGAAGATGATTACAATGAGGCTCTGAAGGCCTTTTTACAATAAACAGGAATGCCAAAATTCCTAGACATCCAAAAACCTAAACCTAGGAGATGAAGCGCCAAAAGTCATGTGGGCCCCGTTTGGGTAAGTGAGTACATCAACTTCCTGGGGTCGTAACTTTTGTATACGATCTTCGTTTTAGGCGTGTGATAGCTCGTTGGAAAGATCTATCTGAGGCCCACAACGCTCGAGACAAAACAATAGCATAGATGAAATTTTGCGAGAGCAACATACCCAAAAAAACATCGTTTAGGGCCTCAAAATGGCCCCAGAAGTTCAGGACCCGAAAAAACTGCTAAAAATAGTAAATTGCCAAAATTGCCAGATTGTCATTTTGATCCATTTGGAAAAGGTGGGTGGCCACCGATATCCACCTGGATCATTATGCGATAAAGTAAGAGTGATTTTATGGGAAAGGGACATGCCACTGTATTGTATTAAATGAAAGTAGAAGATACAACCAGATCGCCTTGATGTCGCAAGATTCCTTTCAGGGGTCGTTGGTTCCAACACACACACTTGCTCTACACTTGCATGAAGAAGATCCAATATGGCTTGATGGACAAATGGATACCTCAAGATTCAATTCAAACAGGGTTCCTCACACAATTCTTTCATCAATTCTCCATTCAATCTTGCTTAACCTCTTCCTTGAGAAACCCTTCATTATATAGGAGAAGGAGAGATGGTTAAAGGGATGAGGATGATCCCACTAAATCTGAGAAGTCAGTAGGATGCTAACCATGTGAATGCCAACTCATTTTCTAGAATATCCTCTTCTAGAACCTTCGTAACTTCCTCTTCCTTTTAAGCTTTAAAACAAGTTCGCACCCTACCTATAGAGCAGAATGAGAACACCTTGCAGGCTAGGTATAGGGTTGCCTGCGAGAATCAAGATTCTCGCACCCTACAACATAGTCATCTTACGAAATCGTCTTAAAAATATGTTTTATGGAAGAAGACAACAATCACTTTTCTCAGGCAAAAGGTCCTTATGAGAGCCTAAACACATAACTATAGAGACACCACCAGAGTGACCAAAATAATGTGTAACATAGGCCATGAAATATAGTTTTTTGGGTTGATAGGTGGTGGCCACCCTATTGGTATCTATGGCATATGTGGCCTAGATGGTGAAAATACATTTGGTGCTTTGGTAATGTGAAAATTTATTTATTTATATTTTGGAGTCTTGTACAAATGCATTGAACCTTGTTGAGCTTAACTAACTCAATATGGGTATAGTTGTTTTGTTAGAATTAACTACTCTAACAAATGAGATTTGAATTATGGTATCCAATACAAATATTGAACAAGGATGTGGAAAATCTAGGCAAAGTCAAGATGAAGAGGAAAAGTGGAAGTGATGGTGGTGAGATGAATATGATATTAGTTTGTAATGGGCTTGTATATTGGGCATATAATTGGTAACCTTTTTAAATCATTTTTTAATGCTTATTGTACCTGAATTAATGATGTGGGGGTGCATGATTAGTTGTACCCGAAACCCTAGGGTTTTGGTCCAAGTTGTAAAGCATAGCCATAGACAAGCTAATTTCCCCAAGGTTTTTGTAAGCCATATTCCTGTTGTTCAGGCATACATGTTGTGGTGCAGATTTGCACGTAGTTATCCCTCTTATGCATAGAGAGGATGTGGATCAAGTTGTGGAATAGACCACTATGAGAGGTACGTGGGTGACATGCGTACCCATAGCCTAAGCTCGATGAAGGTCGAAGAAGAAAGAGTAATCGATTCAGGGGGAATGCGAGATGGAAGAATCTCAAAGTTTGTGGGACCAAGTTATGAATCTCAGAGTGTGTGGGACCAAAGTGTGATTAAGGGATAATTTAATATATTGATGAACCACATAGATGAAAATTATTTCTATAGAACTGGCGAGTATAGTGTTTGGTACCCATGTATCTCGGTAGATTAATTGTTTTTTATATGGACATCAATAATCTAATTTATGTAGGTACAAGAGAAAGACACATAAAATTTCATGGATAAATCCCAGAGTGACGAGAGCATAAAAATGAATAATATACCAGTAATAGCAATCAAAAAACACAATCATCAAGAGAAAACAAAAGGACCGAAGATACAATCAACACATATTCATTAAGGGGGTGTGTTGGAAAATGTAACTCATACTTGTTTCTTGGTGTATGATTGTTCTCATGACCTGTTGAGAAGGTGACATGATAAGATGACCTGTGAGTATAACTTAGTGTCTAGATGAGATTGAGTGAGTGGAGGTTGTTTGATAAGATCCTAGTTTGGTGTGTGGTTGAGATATTCTCTCAACCTCTTCTTCTATGGTTGGAATAAGTTATATCTCTTTCCATCATGTAGAATCTATATAATGGAGTCACAATGTATTGTATTGGTATTCAATAATGCATTAACTTATTTCTACCATTCTAGCCAGTTTTGAATATGCAATATCTTGCTATTTTATTCATTAATAGAAGTTGTGTTTCACTGTATTATTATGCTCTTTGCTATATTTTTGTGTGTGTTTTCCCCTATACAATTCGAATCAATGGAATTAGAGAAATCCACTCCTTGTTATTTCTTGATGCATGTCCTTGATGAGGTAAGGGTATAGAGTGTTGGGTCTCGAGCTATTTTCACTTGAGGATGACCACTATCACCGACTCAAGGAACCTCCCATGGTAGAAGAAAAGAGAGATGATGGAGCATGAGATACTTTCAAGGTGTTTCTTGGGGAATCCCTCGTGCAACAGAGGAACGAGATGATAGAAACTTCACCTAGATCCTTCAATGAAAACCAACTGTGGGCGAGGCATCCTAAAAAATCATCCATTTCGAAGGTATGGCACCTTTCAAGGTACAAGTTAACTTTGATATCCATTTATTTGAAGGCCAAATAAATGCACATTATATAGAGAAATGGTTAAATCTACTAGAGGGTTATTACTCTATTCAAAAAATTTCCAACAATGAAAAGATCACCTTTGTGCTCCTTAAATCCCTTCCCCATGTCGAATATTGGTGGAAAGGTTATTGGGAAAGGCATAATGATGATGACTCCATGACTGATCCAAATGGATCCAAGAAGGCCAAAAATTCAAATTTCTTGGATTTGGGAGAAACCAATGCCATCGTGTAGTGCTCATCGCACCAATTTTGGCAGTATATTCTTTTTCGAAAATGGACTCCGTATGCGAAAGTTATCACAGTTTGAAGTTTTTCCCAAATAAGAAAAATGTCAAAGTCAAAGTCAATAGTCCATACTGTTGATGTCAGCAGTATGTCAGCATGACATTGTAGATGATGTCAGCATGTTGATGTGGCAGCACTAGGATGTGCCACGTGGAAATCGGATTTGGAATTTTCAAGGGTGATTTGGACTGGTAAAAATTTGACACGTGACACTGTATGGAATTGAAACATGGCAGTACGGTCCATGTGGCCCAATGACAGATAGACACGTGGAAGTGACGTGGCAGGATCTAGGTTAGACATGTGGCAATACTGTCCTGAGCTGGCAGATAGGTGGCTTCCTCCGGGCATGACACATGGCAAGTGTGCTAACTGTGCAGGCTGACTGGGTTGGTACGAGCCAGTGGGAGGGTGACACATGGCCCAATACAGTGGTTCCATGTTACACCCTAGGTTAGACCAAAAAGGGTCGAGTCAAAAATTTGGTTGCACCTTTGGTGGGTTCGAACACGAGACCTCCTCGACGCAAATGGATTAACGATTCTCCACTAACCATGACAACAGACAGGCAAGGCTTAACCCAATTTCCATTTCCCCGAGTTTTTTCATGAATGCGATGATCATGAGAGGGTTAGCGCCCGGTTGATGGGGGATACCCATTGACCATGGCACCTTCCATGTGATCAAGAGCAGAGCAATGGGGACCGAGAACCAAGGCGTTGGCCACATGGGCTCCATACTCAGAACCGTGGGCTAAAGACCGAGGGCCTAACACTCTAGCGCATGACCACATGGCCAACCATATGACCAGGAGACCAGAGAATAGGGGCGCACGCCCAATACTTGGAAAAAGTGGTTTTAAAACTATATATTAATATTTTTTAATATATATTGTTCCCGTTTTAATGGGATTTTTCCCATTTTTGGAGGATCTGGAGCCCAAATTGAGGCCAGATCTTGGTGAGAAGTTGGGATCTGATACCCAAATCAAATCCTATATAAACCAAGCCTTTTTAAAAGTTCTGAACAACAAAATGATGCCAAGTTGTAGAGAGTCAGCCATTTTTATGCAGGGAAGCCAGAAGAGTAGCGGAGCTTTGGAGGCCATTTTGGGGAGTTCTACTCCACCTTTTTAGTGTGGTCTGTTGAGTTGAGTTCATGAGAAAGAGAATAACATTTTTGTGTCATTCTGAGAACAAATTGATTTAATTCTAATGTAATTTTGAAGCATTGAATATTAATAATAAATTATCCCCCACTGAAGACAGGTCAGGAGACGTAGGCAACTTTGTCGAACTCCGTTATCAAGTTTTGGCATTATGGTTTGTTGTTCTTAATGCTCATTTTCTGTTCTGTATTATTTGTGATGGATGCAACATTATTTCATTAAAAAAATCTTCTTCTTCTCTTTAATTTCTAAATGGTAAATCAACTCATGAAAAATACTTAACCAAGTCATTTAAAATATCATTTCGGATCAAGTGGTATCAGAGAAGGTTGACAGTTGGTTGTTTTTAGTATGCATGATCACCAAGGAAAATTTAAGTTGTGGTGAAGGAGAGCTTGTAGAAGGAGATCTTGAGAATGGATCAAGAAAGAGGACATATCAAAGTGAGAAGATGGCATCGAAAGAAGGACTTTCTCAAAACGAAAGAGAGTTTCAAAAAACTTTATTTTCCATATCGAAGATGGTAAAAGTATTGTATGGTGATTACTTGGAACGGAAGAGACCTGTTCAAGGGAAATATTCAAACAACGACAAAAGTGAAGAAGGAGAGGACCCTCCAAAATCTCCTCCTTCACCTCCTTCATCTCCATCTTCTTCTTCTTCTTCAAGTACAAGTTCAAAACCTACTTCTGCAAGAAAACATTCTCATAAACATAAGCCTGACATGCCATTACTTAAACTTGATGTGAAATTCGAGTTGCCCATGTATAATGGATAAGTCAATGCTGAGAATATTGATAACTGGGTCAGAAAGATGTAGGTATATTTCAGTGTGCAACAAATCAATGATGAGGCAACCAAGATCAAATTGGCATCGGTTCGTCTTGTTGGCACAACACTCATCTAGTGGCAGAGTAAGTTACAACATGGTACCCAACAAATTGGTAATGTATTTCCATCATGGAAAGATTTTATTTTTGCACTTAGAAAACAATTCTATCCTTTGGGGTATAAGGAGAAGGATTTAATTGAAGGGAAAAGTCTTAAATTAAGAAAAGAAAAATCGGTGCAAGAATACATAGATGCATTTCGTAAGATGGATTTGATGTTAAATATTCCATTGCATACACAAGAAACTCTAATGAAGTATATAGGAGGTTTTCTTGCACATATTCGTAATACAATGTTTATGTTTGGACCTACTAATCTTGATGAGGCTTATGTTCATGCGACGTATATTGAAGTAGGGAAAATTGGAGTTGGTGTATCAGGGGAACCATCTTCAAAGAAGGAAGGAAAAGGAAAAGGGAATGTGAAGAAATCAAACTCAACGACAGTGAAGGAAGAGAAGCTCTCTTACAAGAATTGCAAGAAAGAAGGGCACGATGATGAACATTGTTGGAAATTGCACCCAGAGAAGAAGACAAAGTGGTTTAAAGAGAGGAAAGGGAGGCAAAAAGTTGCAGCAACATCACAACCAATAGACTTGGGGTCATATTCAGGTGATGAGACTAAAATCACAGCAGTTGGGTTGTCAGGTAAAATTGGTGATGGTTATGATTCAATAAGTAGATTGTTTCATATAAGGGTCATTATGAAACATACCAAGATCAACACTTTGTTAGATAGTGGATATCAAGCTAACTTAATTTTAGAAGAAGTGGTTAAGCAATTTGGATTAAAAACTAAGATACATCACAAACCCTACTCACTAAATTGGATAAGAAAAAATCACAAATTGCCTATAACAAACAAATGTATCATAATGTTTGCAATTACATCTAAGTTTGTGGATGAATTAATATGTGATGTGGTACCACTATAAGCATGTGGAATGGTCTTGGGTAACCCTTATTTATATGATCGCAAAACAATCTTCTTCAAGGAACATAATCAATATCACTTAACTAAAGAAGGGACAAAATATGTTGTGCATGCTCATCATATCAAAGGGAATTAATCTTGTTTAACAATGGAACAATTAAAGAAGGCAACTTATGAAAGAAAAACAACTATAAATGTATCAATTGATCTTAAGCAAGAAAGAAAAATGGTTGTAGCATGTAGATCTAGCCATACTTTGCTTCAAGATGAGCTTTTGTCATGCAAGCTTGTAAAGAAGAACAAACAAATTGGTTCATTTTCAATCATGTTTATGATATGGTTATCGTTGCTAATATTTTCTACATGGATGGTAGTGGGTTCAGAAGGACATGAACGAATGAATATGGATAACAATATGTGTTCAATTATCATGTTTTTTTATAATTGATCATGATGTGACAAGTGCACAAGACATATTTGATAGACAAAGGACAAGTGGGAAGGCCTATCCCACACTTGATGTCTGGTTAATATCCTTTTGGAGGAACAAAAGGTCTCAGTGGGGAGGTGTGATCCAAATGGATTAAAGAAGACCAAAAATTCAAATTTCTCATATTCAAATGAAACTAGCGCCATCACATAGTGCTCGTCGTGCCAATTCTGACAGTATATTCTTTTCTTAAAATGGACTTTGTATGCGAAAGTTATCACAGTCCAAAATTTTTCCCAAATAAGCAAAAAGTCAAATTCAAAGTCAACAGTCCATACTACTAACGTCGGCATGACATGGAAGATGATTTCAACATGATGTCATGATGACGTCAACATGCTGACATGGTAGGACTCAAACATGCCACGTGGTAGTCATATTTTCCATTTTCAGGGGTGATTTGGACCGGTAAAAAATTGACACGTGGCACTGTACGAAACTGACACGTAGTAGTACGGTCCACGTGCCCTAGTGATACATAGACACATGGAAGTGATGTGGAAGGATCTGGGTCAAACACATGGTAGTACAATCCTGAGCTGGGAGATAGGTGGCTTCCTCCGGGAGTGACACGTGGCAGGTGTGTTGACTGTGCAGGTTGACTGACAGGTGATTATACAACTGACTGGATTGGTACAAGCCAATGGCAGGGTGACATGTGTCCCAATACATTGGTGCCACATGGAACCCTGGGCTAGGCCAAAAAGGGCCTAGTAAAAAAATTGGTTGCACCTCTGGCGGGTTCAAACACGAGACCTCCTCGACCCGAATGGCTTAATGGTCCTCCATTAACCATGGTAGCGGACAGGTATAGCTTAATCTGATTTCCATTTCCCTGAGTTTTTTGGTGAATACAATGACTAGGAGAGGGTTAGCACCCGGTCGGTGGGGGATACTCGTCGACCAGGAGCAGAGGACTGGGAGCCGAGAACTATGGCACTAGCCACATGGGCACCATACACGGAACGATGGGCCTAACACTCTAGTGTGTGGCCACATGGTCAACCATATGACCAGGAGCCCAGAGAATAGGGGCGCACACCCAATACTTGGAAAAAGTGGTTTTTAAACTATATATTGATATTTTTTAATATATATTATCCCTATTTTAATGGGATTTTGCCCATTTTTGGAGGATCTGGAGCCCAAATTGAGGCCAGATCTTGGGGAGAAGTTGGGATCTGATCCCCAACTCAAATCCTATATAAAATAAGACTTTTTTAAATTTCAGAACAACATAATGATGCCAAGTTGTAGAGAGTAAGCCATTTTTATGCAGGGAAGCCAGAAGAGTAGCGAATCTTTAGAGGCCATTTCTGGGAGTTCTACTCCACCTTTTTCAGTGTCGTCTGTTGCGTTGAGTTCCTGAGACAGAGAAAAACATTTTTTTTTTATTCATAGAACAAATTGATTTAATTATGATGTACTTTTGAAGCATTGAAGATTAATAAGAAATCCTCCCCCACTGAAGACAGGTCCAGAGATGTAGGCAACTTGGTCAAACTCCGTTATCAAGTTTTGACGTTATTTTTTTCTGTTCTTAATGATCATCTTCGGTTCTGTATTATTTATGATGGCTGCAACATTCTTTCATTAAAAACTTCTTCTTCTTCTCTTTAATTTCTAAATGGTAAATCAACTCACACAAAATACTTAACCAAGTCATTTAAAAGATCATTTCGGATCAATGACATTTGGGAAGAGACCCATTTGGGTGGCCTTTGTTGATTCCCTCAAGGAATAATTCTACCATGTTGGAAATTATGATGACCAGTACACGATATGGACAACTCTACGTCAAGAGAGAGACCAAACGATGCCAAAGTACACCAATATCTTCCATACCTTGTACTCAAATCTAGGTGTTAGAGACTCCGAGTGATACCTGGTTTTGAAGTACCATAGTAGCCCACACATGTACATCCAAATAGATATGTATTTCTTGGGCATCTCCTTGCTAGGAGTCAATTATCGATATGTTATCAAACTCGAGTATAAATTCAAGCAGAGGAATAAGCATGAGTTCAAGTTTTCCAATTCGCCACAACAAAAGCATGGTAAAGGAGTCCCTAACTCACATAACAAGGGACGGATCAAGGAGAGTCAACCTCAAGAAAACCAGTCCAAGCAACAAGAAAATAAGGGTAATGGGAAGTCAAATAAGGACATTGGAAAGTGGTGTGAGTTCCACAACATCCCTTGGCACAACACTGATGAGTGTCACTCGAAACAATTATTGTTGGCTGAGATTAATGAAAAAGAGTAAAACCTTGGCTTGGAATCTGATTTGGAGAAGGATAAGGGAAAGAGGATCATCGATGTATAACCTAGTGCTACCATCACAATCGTAAATATCCAACCAAACGAGTCATATGAGCTTGAGGAGGGGGAGCACCTATCCCATTCACAGATGTGGGTGAAGGGGACCCCACTACATTTCATTGTTGTCAGTGGGAGCCAGAAGAACCTGATATTAACCAAGGTCATCAAGAGATTGAAGATGGCGACAATGCCACATCCCCAACCATACAACATCGGTTGGTTGAGCTAGGTATGAGACCTTCATGTCATCCAACAATGCTGCCTATAATACGTCATCAATCCCTTCAAAGATGAGGTGTTGTGTGATATTTCCCCACTCAGAGTTTGCAATTTTCTTTCAGGAAATTCATATATGTGGAAACATCATGTTGTATATGAATTCCTCACAATTCCATTGTTACTTTTGGAAGATAAATCTACAGGATACCCGAGGTCGTTCCAACTACCATAGTCTCTTTAATCACAACCAAGAAATTTAAGAAGGTAATCTCCCAAATTGAAAAAATTGTCCTCTTCATGGTTCACTATGAAGGTGAAAAAAATATCACCATGCCATCAACAACCCTTACATAGGGTCTCATTGCATAGAAAAAGCAGGTAGATGAAGTAGTGGAATATTACAGAGATATCATCACCTCACCCACCTGGGTACCTCTACACTGCCATGTCAAGCATTAAATTGATTTACCTAAAAACCTAGTGTACAAGTGATCTCCCACGGAAAATGAAGAAATCAAAATCGAAATTCAATATTTAATCCAAAAAGGGCACATTTGACCAAGCTCCTCACCTTGCAGGAGCTCGATTGTGTTGGCAAAAAAGAAAGATGAGACATGGAGACTATGTATTGATTGCAGAGCTATAAACAAAATCACAGTATGAAACTGGTATCCCATTCCCCAGATTGAAAACCTTCTTGACCAACACGAGGGTGCAAAGTAATTTAGCAATATTGATATGAAGTTGGGCTATCACCAAGTACTCATTGAGAAAACCGATGTATGCAATACTTTCTCAAGTACAAAGAAGGACTTTTTGAGTGGTTGGTCATGTGTTTTGGCTTAACTAATTCTACAACAACTTTCATGGGGATGATGTACAACATCCTACAATCATTCACCAATTATTTTGTGGTCATATATATGGATGACATCCTCATATTCATTAAAAGTTGGGTAGAACATTTGCAACACATTTAATAGGTCCTCAACACCCTACTACAACATAATTTATATGCTAATATAAAGAAATACTCATTTGGCATGTATAACATTCAATATCTAGGATACATCATGGATGAACATGGTGTGCATGTGGATCTAGCCAAGATCCAAGTCATTCACGACTGAATGACCCCAATGACTCTAATTGAGCTTTGCAATTTCTTAGACCTGGCCAACTTCTATCACAAGTTTGTGTTTAGGTTCTCCCATGTTGCTTGGCCCCTCATCCACATCACCAAGGGTGGATCAAGGCCAAGTTTGTTTGGAACAAGTCACAAAAAAAATTATTTGAGGATATGAAACATTGCTTATGTTCAACGCCTGTACTCACCTTGCCAGATTTGCAACAACCCTTTGAGATTGAGATAGATTCTTCAGACCATGCGATTAGTGTAGTCCTCACTCAACATGGTCATCCAATGGCCTACCACAGTGAGATACTATTAGATGTTATCTGAAATTACCCCACCTATTATAAGGATATGTAATCCATTATACAATCATGTCACTGATGGGAGCATTACTTTCTAAGGAAGGAGACCAATCCACATTGATCTTGCAAATGAAGGGAACATTACAAAATGACCGCCACAAAAGTAGTCCACCTACCTACAATAGTCCCACCTAAACAATAAATATAATAAGGGTAGCACCAACCAAGTTAATGATTGTCTCAATCAATCTCCAGTTGTGAAACTAACCACAATACTAAACTCTTGTGGCCATGATGCCTCTAGGTGGCCTCGACACACTAGTTGTATACTTTCATACAAAACACTGGGCGCAGACACACCAATTGTATATTTTCATATCTAGGATGGACTATTATGTCATTTGGACCATCTATGTGTTCCTTCAAGTGAGCATGCAAAACTAATTTTGGAAGTTCATTACAATTGGTTGGCAAGATATTTTTGTGTGGAAAATACGGTGGGTATGATACACAAGTACTTTTATTGGTTGAGGCTTCGATCGGATGCCAACAAGTATATCAGATCATACTCTACTTGTGCCATTGAAAAATGTGTCATTAAAAAGCATGGGTTTTACACTCCTCTTCCTATCCCTAATAATCCCTCAAATTCCATCTCCATGGATTACATATCTAGTCTAG
>ML790622.1:576147-591453 GCA_009831015.1 Picea engelmannii | reverse complement strand
TAAAATTAGAAGACTCTAGTTTCTAATATTATACCGACAATTACTTCGCAAGTAATAATGTATGAGATTAACGAGGGTCTGACCTTCATGACACCATTTTTTTGTTCTGGATAGATTAGACCTTTTAAATCTCAAGGTCAGGTAAATTATTTTAGTGGGGATGGAGTCTCCATAGCACATGAGGGTCTAATATTGCCTTATGCTATAACCCTACATTGATCTCCATGAACCCTAACTCTTGCTTTATTAGTTGACATTCTTATCAATCTGATTTTTCAAAGACTTAACTCGCCTTACCATAATTTTCAAATCCAAGGCCTTATTTGAATTCCTATTTTGGTTGATATTATTGCATGAGAAGTGACCCTCAAGTTTTAACTTTCCTTTTCATCTTCATTAAGCCAAACCCTTATTCGCTTGGTCATTCTCAATTTGTACTTTTGTAAATCTTTCCAAAGATAAAAATCCTTTAATAAAGCTGCTACTTATCCTAACTTGATTTGGTATATGTGGTTGGTAAGCATGATGATTTGACCAAGCAAAAAAGAGCCTTAAAACAAATTTCCTTTGCTCACTTTGTCTAATGGAAAAGCTAGTTCGACCTCCTATTCCTAGTGAGTGTATTTCCTTTTCTAAGGCTAGATTTGCTTTGTTGTAATACTTGGCATTTTCAATGTTTTTCTTCCATTTCGAACTTCCTGCCTGATTCCTAAATCCCTAGTCACCATATTATCATGAACCCTAGGTGTTTCTGTTGTTTTGAGAGAAAGGAGAAGCTTGATATTATAACTGAGGGTCTTATCCTATGGTTGGGAGTATTTATGTTGGTGTAATTCAGCTCTCACAGCAGGTATACATTCATCCTATACTCAAGGGAAGCGTGCCTTAGAAAACCTAATGTAACGTTGTTTCAAACAATAAATTACCTCAAAAATAGTGGTTGGTTGTGGTGATCTCTTAACAAAAAATATGCAGTAGTTGACATCGATTTGGCAGTGAAGTGGTAATGATTTTTTTGTGCATAATAGTCCTCAAACAGTTTTTCACAACAAGAAGGTCAGGTGGTATGGTAGTTGAACCAAGCTAAGTGTTGAGCAGGGGAGCCTTCTAGGGATCATTCTTAGCAAATTTATCGTGGAACAAAACAAGGGATGGTTATTGGTTAAAGTTATAAAGTGATGATTTGAAATTGTTGCAAAGCTTGTTCTCAAGGATTGTTGTATGTACTATGAATAACTATGGGGATTTGAGTGTTGTTGAGAAGTTCTTTATCCAGAAAGTGGCAGACGAAAGAATGTTAACAAATTGGATCACCCAAGAACACCTTCACACAAAGAGAAGCCTTATGTGTCATAGGTAGAAGAGGAAATCGGTCTTATTAACCTACAGGTTGAGTGCGGATGAACACACGAGGAAGGAAGGGTTTTGGTTTGAAAGGCATATCTACCATGCATTAGCATGTTTTGTCTCATTCTACTCTTGCTCGTATGTCATACATGTGCATACTTCAACGATGGGAAGTTTCCTTTGTTAGAAAGTCACTTCGTCTATCATGAAACACATGCATCAGCCTTTAAGGAAATTTTTGTTTATTGTTTTAAGCTAATGTAGTTTTTGGGTAAGATCAAGTTAGTTAACAGATGGAGTAGTTGAGAAGAGCCAGTGCTAAAATAATGTTTTTAGCAGTTTAATCCTTGGGAAATTGACACAAATAGTATCTTTTATGCCAACTCATCCAAGCAACATATTTTATCCTTGCTTTCAACTGCTTATGGGCAGCTGAAGAGTGAGTTTTTTGTGTGTTAATCAAATTAGATTCTATGCAAATTTGTTATGTTTGATAACAACTTACAACCCCTAGGGACACCCCTCTGAGATAAGAACAACACCAGTCTGAATGGAAAGATATCCAAAAATGACAAGAGTTGGTTATCTATAGGTTTCATATGGATCTGCCTATTTGGATTTACGTGATAACATTACCTCAAATATTTAGAAAATTAGTCAAATCGAGTCTCTAAGGTTCAAGTGCAAACTAAAATCTCTTTTAAATTTCCTTCCAACTTCAATATCTTCTCAAAACTACATGTGCCAACTATTTATGTTGGATTCCTTCTAGATAAACTACCTGTCACATCTGTCAACACAATGTTTTGGTTTTCATGCTCCCTAGTCAACCACTTAACCCAGAATCTCAACTATCTTTAACTTCAAATATTCAAAGCAACTTCTTGACCCTTTGACTTTTCAACTAGCTTCAAATCTCAAATTTCCTTCGAATTGTAGTTGAATTCTATATTCCCACTGTTAATTTGACTCCCATCCATTACAAAGGCCTCAAGCTCGAGTCAATTTTCAAATGCCTTCTTCCTTTGACTAGTCAAAATATTGAACAACTTAATCGAATCCTCCTAGATACAAATTGAGATTTTAGGGGTTTATCAACCAATGTAAATATGCAATATCATTTTATAGAAACTATAAAAACCATTTTCCTCTTATAAATCACAAAAAAAACAAAATGAAATAAAAATCCAACAAACTGGATTTAATTTTCATAACAAGTTTATTTTACCAGAATATGAGATTACTATTTTTCAATAATAAGCTCAGTCCTATGCATAATTTCAAAATCAAATTCAGAATGATATCAACATGGATCTACAAGTTTACTTATAATGGGAAAACTAACAAATATGAGGCTGCAGGATCAACCTTTGCCAATGCAAGCTGAATTACAAAATAATCTCTAAGATGATTACAAATATGGCATAATTCCACTCATAAATGAATTTCATTTTAAAGAAAGTGAGATGAAAAAAAAAAAACGAGTTATTGTATTGGTATCCTGGTTTCTCCTTGAAGCCATGGCATAAATCCAAAACAATGATGGCTAGCATCTTCTACAAACCATAACACAATTCTGTAACAACTATTCTTTTGAATAATAATACAAAAAGTGCATATGTGATCCCCATTATGCTCCTAATATAGAGTTAAATTTGCATTATTTGGAGATTATATAAGAATTAGAACTTAGCTCAAGACCAAGAAAATTGGATCATAATATGTATCATATGCAAGCAAGCTTCTTGAAAAGCATCCAAATTGCTCTTCACTTTGCAATGTACTTGAAAATGGCACTGATTCAATGTTGGAGAGAAGTATTAAAGAATAAATAGATGATTAAATTTAGATTCCAAGGATTAAATTCAGTTTAATGACTTTAGACTCCACGAGGTCTATGAATATGTTTTTACATGCACTCTATCCCACTGGTTTCTTCATGTATATCCATCACTTCTAGAATGTGACAAGCAATTACTTGTAATGTAATGACTCAATGATATTATTATGTTCAAAATTGATTGTTGACTAACCTGAAAATAAACATGTTACCTTTTTTTGTTGCAGCTATTCACTATTGTAGTTGCTTCCTTTTCTTATTATTGTCTCCTATCGTGTTATTTTAATTTTTTTGCAAACAAACAACTGCTAGAAAAAGCCGTTGCAATCATTATTCATTGGAAATTTATACCTTTCAAGGAAGCCAACATTATCAAGTGGTATGTTGAGTGATCTTTGCAATTAAATGTATTTAACCTCACTAAAACTATAATCAATGAATATGCGTTTTTCAAAACAAGGGTATTGTCAACATTTTTCCAAACATTGTGATTGCAACAATATTTTAGAAGCATGTCCAAATATTAATTATAATGAAACTCAATGGTAAAAGAGAACAGTGCATAATCAAGAAAACTACTGGATATCCCATTTCCAAATTTGGTGTAAATCACCAAAGGCTCAGACTTGCAGCACAAGCTTAGAAAAAGTAAAAGTGAATTCATTAGTAGCAGAATAGATCAATATTTCGGGCAATAAAGCTCCACTGTAATAAATTGATCCACATATTTTTAGATTTTGAAAACAAAACGAGGACAACTGTAGCATCTGAAAAAAAATACAGAGAATTAGGGTAGAAATATCTTACATTTCCATAACAAAGATCAACAAGAATGCATCCAAGTGACCAGATGTCAATATTTTTTATCATAAGGGAGCCCTAATATAACCTCTGGTGCATGATAAGAACAAGATTGCACATATTAGCAAAGATGATATGTTTGAAAGCAACTACTACCAAGATCTATCACCTTCAGCTCACACCTACTGTAGCTTTTAACCAGGATATTCTCTGGCGTCAATTCACAGTGAATGAGACCAAGGCCATGCGAAAAATGTGATTCTTCCAGACATTGAATTGTAATTGACAGTATGACAAACAAAATTATGCAAGTAACGAAGTAACTATATTGATATAGACAGGCCTAATATAAAGTGAATAAAAACCCTAGATACACAAATATATCTGAAAAAAATTGTCATCATAATGATAAAACCTTTTTAAATGAAACCAACCTATAATCTTGGCATGGTAAAATACATCTCTCCTCCAGACTCTCTAATAAATTTATGAAATTCATGCAAGTTTTCTATCAAAAGCTCATAGATGATGAATAGATTCTCCTGTAAAAAGTAAAATCAACAGCAACACATCAAAAAGAAGATCAATTAAGATGTTAACATCTTCCACAAAAATCATTCTAATATAAAATAATACTCTATTATATATAAGATGAGATAATTTTATTAATGTTCAATGCATGANTCCTGTAAAAAGTAAAATCAACAGCAACACATCAAAAAGAAGATCAATTAAGATGTTAACATCTTCCACAAAAATCATTCTAATATAAAATAATACTCTATTATATATAAGATGAGATAATTTTATTAATGTTCAATGCATGAACACAAAATTAGGTCAATGGGACTCAAGAATACATCCAGTGTAAGTACAAAAAATAGTAGGAGTGTGAAACATCTCCAATTTCTACTCTATCAAAAGTTAAAAAACATAAAAGAGCAATAAAAAAGCACTAAGTATCTAGCTAAATAATGGGAGTACAAATTAAGTGCAGAAAAAAAAAAAAAACCATAATAAGTAGAAAAATCAAATGTTAAGGTGTGTCAGAACTAGAATCCAAGGTCTAATAAGGAGGTGAAGAAGGGGGGAGAGAAGAAGGATCCTCCACCAAGTCATCAATCACCATGAATGGGATGATTAATGGGAGTATCTAGATAACTAATGGGAGTACAAATTAAATGCAGAAACAAATCCATGACAACTGAAAAGTAGAAAGAACAAATATTAATACCTGCTAGAACTAGAAGCTGAGGTAGAATGGGTAGGTGAAGGGGAGAGAAGCTCCTTCACCGAGTCATCAATCACCAAAAATGAGTTGATGCAATGCCTCATAATGTCATCTAGAGAATACCCGAGGTCCAAGGGGGGCTGGATATGTAATCTTAGGAGGAGCGATGGATCAAAGAGATCATAATACACCTCAACAGTTACATGTGTTTCTTCATTGGATGCAAAACTAATTAGTGATAGGATGTTCCTCTCTTTCTAAGTACTAAAATAGAAACCATTTCACACCTAACTAAACTTTAATTTGTTGTCCATTCAGTGCATGATCCATCCCTTGTTGAAAATGAGACACCATGCAAAGTTTCAATTCGTTGGATAGAGGATAAACCACTCTAGGAAATGCACCTTCCACCTATTAGATATATATTTGTTATGCTAATAATACCCACCATAGATGTGTCCTTCTATTGGTATATTTATTCAAAATCAACACTCCTCATATTATTCATGATCATAATATCACTTCCCCTTTGTGTATGCATCCTTGTTTGGATCAACGCCCTTTTGCTGCTATGGTTCAATGAATAGCATCCAGACTATTAGTTGCTACTTTCCACAAACTACCATCTTCTCCACCATTTTATACCTCAAAAATAATGTCCTTTCCATATTGAGAACATAGAAGTTCTCCTACATTTTGCTAGCACATTTATGTAAGTTTCTGTGCTAACCCATTTTTGTAATTTTCAAAGTTACACGGAGTAGAATGCTGAGTAGCATGTGGATAAGAATGTGTTTATTTTTTCTAAGGAGAGAGCACACTCTTAGTGTGTTTTCATATCTTTACATGCAAAGAGTAAACAACAGTTAGGGTGTAGTAATATAGGCAGTTTCACATTGATTTTGGACAATAGGTGGCAGAGAATGCATAATGTTTCATTTGGTTTCCATCTTTAGACAGTATGGAGGATGAAGTCTTAGAGGAGAAGGGTAATTATGTAATGTTGAATTTTTTTCATTGTATGGATGGGATCCTTTCCGGTTTAATGTTAATTTTCTTGTAATTCTCAAAATTATTGACAATGAATAAAAACTTGAGGGCTTGGTCCACATGCTTTTTCTTTTATTTCTTTTGTATTGAATTATATTGATAAATATTTATTGATCCAGGCAGAAATCAATGGCCACCCACCTATTCCACTGGCTCAAAACAAGGGTTTCCACCTTGGCAGTTTTTTTTATAGCTTTTCAGGTCCTAAACTTCTGGGGCCATTTTGAGGCCCTAAACAACATTTTTTGGGCTCGTCATAGTCAAAATGCAAGCTTTATCTAGAATGTGACGAAAAAATGTGTAGTCCTGGGATAGACCTTTCCAATGAGCTATTGTGCACCAAAAATTGAGTTTGTATACAAAAGTTACGCCCTTGGGAGGTTGACGTATCAACTACCCCCCATCGGGGCCCACAAATATTTTGGCATTTCATCTTCTAGGGTTAGGGTTTTTTATTTTCTTTATGTTAAAAAGGCCTCTAGAGCCTCATTGTAAACATCATCATATTCTTGTGAATGAGTGTAGCTGTCACATCTCTTCTCAAAGATAAGCTCCCAACATTTTAGCGAGTCATTCACTCTGTATTTTAAAGTTTCTGTACATTTTCGTCTTTAATCAAAATTGTGTATTATTGTATCTTTGTGTTTCTAGAAATATATTTGTGTATTTATTTATTATATTTCCGCCTTCATTTCGTTCTCAAAATAATATGGATCTGTGGTATCAGAGCAGGCTTCTCCTTTTCGTTTCTTAGTACATGTCCCTGACGAAGTCAGGGTATAGAGAGTTGAGACTTGAGCTAGTTTGTCTTGAGGAAAACCACTCTCTCCAGCACAAGTGCCCTCCCATGGTGGAAGAGAAGAGAGACGAGGGAGCAAAATATCCGATCAATTTGTTTCTCGTGGAAGTCCTCGTGTAACAGAGGAATGAGATGTTGGAGAATTTTTCCCAAATCCTTCAATGATTGCCAACAATAACAGGCGCGTCTTCGTCAAGAAGTCACTTTGGAGACGTTGCCCCATTCAAGGTACAATTTAATTTTGATATTCTTGTATTTGAAGGTCAAATCGATGCATATGCTTTGAAAAAATGGTTAAATTTGCTAGAAGGTTATTTCTTTGTTCACAATTTTTTCGACAAATAAAATATCACATTTGCGCTCCTTAAGGCTCTCCCCCATGTCAAACATTGGTGGGAAACTTACTGGGAGAAAAATTCCATAGAGGATTTTGGAATATTTGGGGTCAAGTCCACTTGGGATTTTTTTATGGATGTGTTCAAGGAGCAATATTACCCTGTGGAAAACTATGACGACCAGTACATGAGATGGACCACACTACATCAAGAGAGGGAACAAACAATGTCATAGTTCACCAATACCTCCCATACCTTGCACACCAATCTGGGTATCAAATACTCTGAGAAACATCTAGTTCTAAAATACCGCGGGGCTCTACACAGGTACATCCAAACCGAAATGGAGTTTTAGGACATCTCCCCACTGGGAGAAAATTATCGATATTATATCAAAATCGAGAAAAAATTTAAGCACCAGAACAAATGGGAATTTGGTTATGCAAATATGAAACAACCAAAGTATGGTAAAGGCATCCCTAATCCACATAATATCCAACCTCAAGACAACCATTCCAAGCCACAGGAAAAGAAGGGTAATAGGGAGATGAAAAATGACATTGGGAAGTGGTATGACTTCCACAAAAACCCTTGGCACAACACCAATGAATGTCGCTCAAAACAGTCATTGGTGGACGAGCTCAAAGAAATAGAGTTGAGCCTCGACTCAGACTCTGATTCAAACAATAATAAAATGAGACAGATCATTGATGTAGAACCCACTGCTATTGTCGCGACCGCAACAATCCAACCAGAAGAACCAAAGGATCCTGACGAGGGGGAGCCCCTCTTCCATTCACAAATGTGGGTGAAGGGGACCCTACTGCATTTTATTGTGGATAGAGGAAGTCAAAAGAACTTCATCTTAGCAGAGTTCATAAAGAATTTGGATTTTCTGACAACACCACACCCATAGCCATAGAACATTGGATGGCTTCGCCAGGGACGATATATTCATGTCAACCAACAGTGTTGTCTGTCTTAGGGCATCAATCCCTTCAAGGATGAGGTATTGTGTGATGTTTCTCCACTAAAAGTATGTGATGTTCTATTAGGCCAGCCATATATGTGGAATCGTCATGTTGTTTATGATTCTTGACCCCGTAGTGTTATTTTTACTTTGGGGGGTCATATCTACAAGATACCAGAGGTAGTTCTGACTAGTGTCCCGAGAAAACAGTGCTGCAAAGTAATCTCTCATACCGCAAATTTTAGCATCTTCACGGTATTTTCAGAAGAGAAGGACACTACAATCACTGCAGCCTTATCCCAAGACCCTTCTATCCAGTACAAGAAGATCAACAAGATTGTAGAAGAGCACCAAGATATTCTTACTGCACCTACAAGGGTGCCTCCACATTGTCCATTCAAGCAAAGTTATAATAAATCCCTTCATGTTCTTCATATTGCATCTTCATCAATAGATTCCTCCCACACTTAGTAATATCATGCATCTATATCGGTTGAACAGATCCAATCCCTCCAACAACAGGGTCATAACAACCTTCAACAAGCTAAGCAGGACAGTTTCTTCAACAAGGAAAGCAACTCACCAAGGTTCAGATTCAACAAAAGTTTCCCCAGGGACTTGACACAATGGAAACCATTTCTTCCTAGAGAGAAGAATGATCCAGGTGGAAATCGATTTCCACCCACCTATTCCACCGGCTCAAAACAAGGTTTTCCACCTTGGCAGTTTTTCTACATCTTTTCGGGTCCTAAACTTCTGGGGCCGTTTTGAGGCCCTAAACAATATTTTTTGGGCCCTCCACAATCACACTTTAGGCTTTAGCCAGAGTGTTATGAAAAAATGTGTATTCCTCGGATAGACCTTTCCAACAAGCTATCGTGTGCCCCAAACGAAGATCGTATGCAAAAGTTATTCCCTTGGGAAGTTGACGTATTGACTACCCCTATTGGGGCCCGCAAACCTTTTGGCATTTCATCTTATGGGGTTAGGGTTTTAGATTTTATTTATGTTAAAAAGGCCTCTAGATCCTCATTGTAAACATCATCATCTTCTTGTGAATGAGTGTATCCATCACATCTCTTCTCAGAGATAATCTTCCACCATTCTAGTGAGTCATTCACTCTGTATTTTTACAGTGTCTGTACATTTTCGTCTTTAATAAAATTGTGCATTATTGTATCTCTGTGTTTTTGGAAATATATCTGTGTATTTATTTATTATATTTCCACCTTCACTTCATTCTCAAAATAATCTGGATCACTTACAACCTTTCATTCTCTATGATTAAGAAAGCTTCATGCGATTTTGTGAGCATTCCTCCCCTATTTTTTATGTAGTGGTTGTTTTGACGAAATAACAATGTTTTCCAAAGGGTCATTGTTTTAAAGTATGATTAGTAGAAGTAGGAAAGAGGCATTTAGTTTCACACTTAATTACCTTTATTTTGATTTTAAATAGCTCAGAACTATGTTCAAATATATGTCGCAGACCTAAAGGCACCGCCCATTTTAGTGCCAATTAGGCATGTTGACATCTCAGACCACTGTGATGAGACTCAGTAAGGACGCTGACCCAGAGAGACCATGGAATTTTCCAAACTACAATCCAAAACATTTCTATGTGACCTCTTACTAAGTGACTCCCAAAAGATGTACAATAACGTGGATTTTTTTTTTCACAAAGCATCTTTATGGTTTGACAATTTTTTTCTTTCAACTATGAAATAATGTTCAATTTAAGCTAGGAAATTATCCATAACAATTCCTCCTAAATTATGCACTTCAATATTTTATTTTGAAATAAAGTTATGAAGAATAACTAAAGATAAATCTGATATCAACCCATTATCATTTTTCCACACTAGAAAAATGATAAATTGCATTTTGAAAAATGCAATTCCCTCTTTTTTTTCATTGTGTTTTTTCAATTAATGTAAAAACATTTATTCAACTATATTTTAAAAAATGTAGTTTGTCCTCAAATTGGTGTGCCTCACTTAATTATGTGCCCCAATGCATATATATTAAAAAATGCATCGATACCAATTTTATTGACATAATAGAAATGTAAACCTTCGTTATTAAAATTTACGGATGTTTTGGTTTGTGGAGGTTTTAACAGATGTGATGGTTCGGTGCGTTTCATAGTTTGTCACATCGATGTGTTCTATATATAGATGCATCGGTGCGGTATAAAATAAATAAATGCACCGATAAATTTTAATATCGGATGCATGCACGTACTGATGATGGTTTTGGATCAAATGTAGGGAAAGAATGTTATAATGTCAAATGGACACTACTTCATTTTCCATATCATTTCATATCAATGCAAGTTTGTCAACTTCTCCCACACCGTTTGAAGTAAGTCTAGATTGTATTTATAATTCATTTATCTAATTGAATTTATGCCATTTATGCACATGCATTTGGATAATTGTTCATTGAATTTTGTAGGATCATAAATTAGGATCGAGTTTGAATGAGAAAGATATTCCACCAGTGAAAAAATGTCGCAAGATCTTATTAGGAGAAAGATACCACATGGAATTGTTTGATGAAAATGGACAATTTCTTTACCCTTCCAATTGTAACATACCATCTTCTAGTAACCTGCATCCTATCTCAATGGTATTATACCCTAAATTGGATTTCTTTTATGACATGCCAGTGGTATGTGGTTGCTCAAAATGTAAAGGGTTGAAGAAGAACAGGTGATGTGTCACATTGTCTCATTATATTAATGATTGACTACCCAAAGTTGATGGTCTAATACCTCCCACTACAGTCAATAATCCAATATGTTCAATATAGAAAATACACGTAGAAACACTTACATATGCTCCTTTTTTGAAAAGTTGGAAGCCAAATCAACTACATTTCCTCCTAAATTGGCCAACCCATCTCCTTTTGTTGAGTCAATGGAGAGTTATTATAGTGAGCCAAAGTATAATATCAATACTACCCAAAACATCACTACTAGGAGATCAAAAACGTTGTATGAACTAAGATAAAAAAAAATGTCCAAGTACACACTAAAGTATGTTCAATTGATGGAAGGTATCGATGAATTTCCCCTTCCTATCCATCTACAAAGTAAATACCAAACTAGTTACAACCGAGCTTTGTATGGCGCTTGGTCATTGTCCATGTGCCCAATGTTGGAACCAAATTCTCTTTTTGTGGTAATAGTTATATGATTTCCAAGTCAAATAGAGGTAACTACAAATCTTGGGTTGTTTGTCCTTTCACATGTGTTTGTTCCTCTCAAATAATCAGTGGCACTTATGCCACTTTGTGGTCCTCTTTATAGTCAGTCTGATTACTTGAATATTTCCAAATACAAACATATCATTGAATCCATGTATAGTATGTGCATGAATGGTTATGTTTCTATAAACTTTAACATGAAAAACTTGTTATATATTGATGGTCATCCATGAACTCATGGGAACATCACAGGGTTCACAAATAGTTGCAAGGCCTCATTATTTAGTGCAAATTGTTCCTTTGAGGAACACTCCAATGACAAAGAGTTCTTTATGAAAAGGAAGCCATCCAGATTTGTTGTTGTGCATGCAATACATAGTTTGTCTCCTAGTGACGAGTTGTTAATAAACTATAACTTTTGTAGACCACCAATAGCTCGTCAAAAACACCTTGCATTGGGTCTACCTTTAGATGTCCCCTTGGGGCATAAGAAAAAAATGATTGAGTAATTGTATTTTTAGATTTTCGTCGGAACTAATGTAAATGTATTTCTTAATTCGACATCCGTATTATAAAATGGTTGGTTGCATGTTACAATCATTAGATCAAATATGGGGACTAAGCTCTCTATAACTTCTACACGTGGACTTTTGTTTTGTTTATTTAATGAGTTTTCTTAATATTTTTATATTTTTATATATTAACAATGAGCCTTATCCATTATAAGTCTTGCACACTAGGGATTGTATTAGGGCCTAATATCGCCCACATGTGAAAAATAATGTCATTGCCCTTAAATTTGATGCTTACGGATTATTCATGATGCAAAGGGCCCTATAATATCAAATAGGCTCACAAAGAGAATATGGAAAGCATCACTTAGTTAAGGATCTCTTAGGATTAATTTTGGAGGGAAGATTATAGTTGTATATTAGCTATTTGATAAGACATGTATTAATAAAATGATTTTGATTACATGATTACAAAAAATATGAGAATGAATATTAGTTATTGTAGAATTTACATATAACACTAATGTTATAGGATGCATGCACATTATGTAAAATTAAATTTTTGGGGAGAGAAAGTATCATATGTCCATGTTATATTATGACTTTATGTCAATTTTGTTTTTGTCTTAAAAACATGGTGATGGTTGGGACTGTATAAACCAATTAATTAAATTCATCATTTCCAAATCATTTGTCATTGTGTTTCATTTTACAATATTTTTAAACAGTTTACACAGAGTCATCTTTGATGAAATTGCATGCATTTATAGATTTATTTCTATGGATTCAAACTATTTATTTTTATACAAATGTTATTATTCGATGCATTGCATGCATTTATAGATACATTTTCATTAATTCCATATATATATGTGTGTGTGTGTGTGTGTATTTTTTCCTATTATTTTAATATTTTTCGTGTAATATGTATCATAATTTAAAAATACATGTCTTTGTTTTTGCAATAAAATTTAACACAATCATTTTTTAAAAATCGATATTTTTTCCTACAAATTAAAAAAAAAAGATATTGATTTTTTATTAATTTTTTTATTATTAATATAAAGTGAGGTGCATTTTATAGTCTAATATGACACTTGGCATAAGTCATCCCAATATAATATTTGAAAAAAATAAAACATCCCAAAATGGAAGATATCTATACCATCACTACTCATAAATATAATAATTATAAACGTAACTATGAACAATTATTATAATGTTATCAATAAAATAAATGAGAAAATAACATTTCCTAAAAGCAATTGTTTTTTGTAAATATGTTTAACCAACATATTGTATCTTGTTGGAAATTAAACAATTCATATTGAAGATGAATTTAACATTATATGGCATCAATAGTTTAAGTTTTTGCAATCACAATCCAAAGTAATCAATTTCATAAAACTAAAGTTAAACATTATATGGAAACTCTAAATTCTAATGAGTGATACATCTCAAATATAATTTAAAAACAAAGAAATTATTAGCATACTTATTATACATTTTATAAATAAACAACAACAACATCAACATGATTTGAAAAAACACAATATAAATGTGTGTTATATTGTTTATAGCGCACCAATGCGATTGAAATCGCACTAGAGCGGTTGCTACATAAAAATGCATTGAGGAAAAATTTAATTGACAAAGTACGTATGAAAACTTCCGCAATTAAAGTTTTGTAGAGGTTTTGCTTTGCGGAGGAAAAAACATAGATTACTCTTTGGTGAGACTCATAATTTAGTGCATGGACTCGATTCTTTGTCAGTTCCTCAACGCTATTCCTCACATCTCCTCTTTTGCGGGTCACTCGACTATATCCAATATATCATCCTTGTCATTCTTGTAGCCATAATATGAATTGGCATCAATTCGCTTGTAAATCACATACCTACGCCTCCTCTTCTTCACCTCAAGGGGGCTTATTGAATAGATCTTTGGGGATGGGGAGGAATTTCATAGCCCCAAAGTATCTGTAATCGAGGCCCTTTCCTGTGGCACCAGGCATATCAACTTCATCCCCTTCCAAGTCCATTATCTTGGCCCATACTTTGGCATAATTAGGATTGCCAAGCTCTACGATCAGAGCTTCCCAGTGCCCCTTTTCCATGTTCAACAAGGAAGGACCCTAGTGGATGTATTAGTTATAACATTGTATTAGCCTCAAGATTGACCTAAGCTCGGCATTGTATATTTAATAGAAGTTAAGATTAACATTTGGAAAAACAATTGATGATCCATAAGCTTTGTCAGCATGTCTTATCGCTAAATATTAAGCATTTCCTTGGCCTCAACCTACTCCTCCATGAGATCCTCATATGTGTACTTACTAAGAAGTTCATCATGTTTCTTCTTCTCCACAACCATGCGCTCGATCTCTTTCTCATCTAGAAGTGGCACATGGGAAACAAACTCTCACTCTCTCTGTTGTGGGTTTCCATTGTCCTTCTCTCCCATTTCTTCTGCCACATCCTCATCTTCCATGAATAGGACCAGACTAATGGCAATGACCTCGCCACTCTTTATTGTCAACCTGGCCTCCCTCTAGATAGACTTGATCCTCTACCACTCCCTCAACACTTTGGCCTGCATCTCCTTCTCCACAATCCGCTCAATTTTCTCCAAGAAATCATTTTCATCATCGTTGTCATCATAATAACTAGCATCAATTATCTTGTAGATCGCAAACCTATACCTCATTTTCTTCACCTCGAGGGGCTTATTGAATAGATCTTTGAGGCTGGGGAGGAATTTCTCAGTTGCACTTGTACAATTGATTGTTGGAAGATAGCATGTTACAATCTTCCAACAAACAATTGTACAAGTACGTTTGGGAAATTCCTCCCCGACGTCAAATATCTATTCGATAAGCCTCGCGAGGAAAATAAGAGGAGGTCTATGTTTTCGATCTACAAGTGAATTGAACCAATTATTATGGCGACAAAAATGATGAGAACGATATCTTAGAGAAAGTTGAGTGACCCGCAGAGGAGGAGATGTGGGATAGAGCGTTGAGGGAGTGGCAGAGGATTGAGTCTATCTAGAGGTAGTCCAGGTTAATGATCAAGAGAGGGGATGTTGTTTCCATTATGTCAATACTATTCAAGGAAGATGATGATGAAGAGGACAATGGAAATCAACAACACACACACACACACACACACAGAGAGAGAGAGAGAGAGAGAGAGAGAGAGAGAGAGAGTTTG
>ML790622.1:558987-576129 GCA_009831015.1 Picea engelmannii | reverse complement strand
TGTTTCCTATGTTCCCCTTCTGGATGAGAAAGAGATAGAGCACAATGTTGTGGAGAAGAAGAAACATGATGAAATTCTTAGTAAGTACACGGGTGAGGATATCATGGAGGAGTAGGATGAGGCCAAGGAAATTCTTAATATTTAGCGAGAAAGCATGATGAAAAAGATTATGGATCATCGTTTTTTTTCCCAAATGTGCTTCTTAACTTCTATTAAATATACAATATGGATGTTAGGTCATTCTTGAGGATGACACAATGTTATAATTAAGACATCCACCAGGGTCCTTTATTATTGAACATGGAAAAGGGGCATTGGGACGCTTCGATCATAGAGCTTGGTAGTCCTAATTATGCCAAAGTAGGGGCCAAGATGAAAAACTTGGAAGGGAATGAATTTGATGTGCTCGGTGCCACAAGAAAGGGCCCTGGTTACAGATACTTCAGGGCTACAAAATCACTCCCCATCCTCAAAGATTTATTTGATAAGCCACCTCGAGGTGAAGAAGAGGAGGTGTAGGTATACAATATACAAGTGAATTGACGCCAGTTCATATTATGGCTACAGGAATGATGAGGACAATATCTTGGAGAAAGTCGAGTGACTCGCTAAGGAGGAGATATAAGGCAGAGCACTGAGGAAGTGGCATCAGATCAAGTCCACGCGCTAAATTATGAGGCATTGAAGAGTGACCTATGTTTTTTCCTTTGCAAAGAAAAACATCCACAACATTTAATTGTGGAGGTTTTCATATGTAGATTGTGAATTAAATTGTTTTTCTTCTAGTTTCTACTGTGCTCGGTGTCTTCAATGTATCCGATTCACATAAAATATTTTTTAGGCACATATATATATAGATAAAATGAATTTAAATTATAAAACACAAACATATATAACTAATTTGTATTTATCAAATACATATGCACCACGTCCAATGCTCCTTATTAGACATAAGACACCCAACAAACATATGTTAAATATAATGCATCGGTGTGTCATTGTTAGTCGAGCACTGATATCTATAGTGGTGCATTGCAATATAGAACAAATCAGTTAAGGGTTAGAGTTAAACCACACGATACACTTGGTTATATTAAATGAACTGACTCTCTATGTTAGTTCGTGCACCAAACGCTTCTAACCAATGCGTTGTCTTTTCTTTACACACCATTAATGGGTTTGTTCTACAATGCACATCAAAATGATAATGTTTAAACGGTTTTTCCCGGTACAACTTACTTAACCACCCCAGTGTGTTTCATTTAAAGTAACACACCAACACTCCATTTCATCTTTGTATGCGTTGATATCGATGTGTTTGTATTATAATGCACTGGTCATAGGGCATCCCATAAAATGAACCGAGATGGTAAATTATTGTGTATTTTTCTCATTGTGTTATAGTACACACCACCAATGCACTTTATTTATTTAATGCACCGCGAAGGAAACTCATGTTTCAAAAACTTAGCGGTGTGTTTGATTAATAGAATGTAATGGTACATTTATCTCAATTGGTGCACTTCCTAGCATCTTAGCGGTGCTTACCATAAGACACATTGCGTTGAAAATTTGTGAAAATTTGACCCAGTGTCGTGCTCTTTGCATTACCGATGCATTGTTATTATCCATCTACATCGAAGGGTGAAAATTTTGTATATAAACCTACGCGGTGTGATGTGTTAATATAAACGCATCAGTGCTACCATGCTATTGGAGCACCGACATTTTGTTTAACGGTGCGTTCTCTTGTCGACAACAAACCAGTGTGAGGTGTTACTATTAACACACCGATACCAACGTGATAGTGGAGCACCGTTGTTGTGTACCTTGGTTCATTGTAAATGCTAGAGCACCTAGAATGAGGCATCCAATGAGATACACATCTATGAAAATTTGGGAAATATATGTCCCAATTTCTGTATACAATGCTAGTGCGTTGGATTACAATGGTTGCACCACTACATTAAATTTTATAAATCGTTAGGTTAGCAGTGCAGTTAGTTAAGTGAAGTGTACCGGTGCATAATTTTAAACAACACCAGTGTGATTTATTCGATGTATGTATTTTTTTTATAAAGTATGGCGGTGTGTTTGAACATTGTCATGTCGGGGCATTAATTTTTGGGTAAGCCCCAATGCGGTTGGTTAAAATTGGTGCACCGCTAGGTTAAATTTTATATATCATTGATCTAGTGGTGTGGTTAATGAAGTGTAATGTGTCAGTGCAGTTATAATCCCTTTTTGTGCCTGTGTCGGGGTGTTTTGAATGACGCACTGCTTTGTTTTTTAGTAATTTATCACGGTACACTAGATTAAACTACATTGGTGCAGACATATATGGATGCACTGTCAGCAGTGCTCACTATGTATTTAAAAACAGAGTATGCACCACTTCAAGGTGATCCAAACCGTTCAGGCGCACTACGTGAAATTGAAAAAAAAATGAAAAAAATGTGAAATTTCAAGCTAAATTGTAATTTTGATTGGATGAAACTGAAAATAGGAAGGTAAGAAATAATTTACCTACTCTCTTCAATCCCAAGGAGGCATGGTTTCACCATTGAGAGGAAATGAAAATTCATGGTAATTTCCAAAATTTGGAAATGTGTGGAATCCACCAATGGTGTTATCCTAATCGGTATAGAGCACCAGAAATAGGGTGTTTTAGGAAGAAAGGTGAGAACCAGTACTTGATTTAGAGTTTGGAAGCACGGGATGCATTGTAACAATGAAAATTGGTTTGGTAATTTTTATTTTATCTACCCTATCGCAGTATGCCTTTCGATAGTTAGGTGCACTAGGGTGTATTGTTCAATGACACAGGTGCAATTTATTCGGTGCATGTAATTTTATTATAAAGTATGGTAGTGCTATTGGAGAATGGATGCATCAGTTTTGTATTGTTTATGATCATACCAATGCATATTTTTCAATGACACTAGTGCAATTTATTCGGTGCATGCAATTTTATTATAAAGTATGGCGGTGCTATTGGAACATGGACGTACTAGTGTTGTATTGTTCATGAACTAACCAATGCATATATACCTTAAAGGCACACCGAGAAAAAAACCTCTGCAAAAACCTACGGTCGCTCGCCTCCGCTATGAAAATTGAAGGTGTGTTTCAACATTTAAGCACCAGTGCGGTATGATTTAGGTGCACACCTTTAAAAAAAAAACCTTTTAAAAAATCTCTAGCCACCCACCTCTGCTAACAACCTTTGCTATAAATAGATAATGGAGGAATTTTTCGAGGAGGTTCAATAAAAACCTCCACAAGAAGGTGTTCTCCTTGTAGTGGTTTGAGAGAAACTGCTTCAATCCACTTTGTAAAATAATATGTAGTAGCCAGGATAACACATGACCCGTAGAAGAAGGAGGATTAATTGGTCCAATGAAGTCTAGTTCCCATTTAGAAAATGGAAAATCAGGGATGATCGGCTGTAAATGCATAGTAGAAATTTTTTCTCTACAAACGACCTTTTGACACTTGTTACATGCTTGTACAAACTTGTATGAGTCTTTAAATACGGAGGGCCAATAAAAACCAGTCCTTAGGATCTTATGCATAGTAGCTTTAGCAATAAAGTTCCCATCGATGTGCATACTAGATTCAATAGTTCCATGAACCTATGCAATCATATTACGAGGTATTTGTGTATTTATTAGACGTAAATTAAGATATTATATACAATTATTTTTAAATATTGGAATACGGTGACAAATAATATTTTTTTAATAATATTTAAAAATTTATTATAATAAAGACGACGATGATAAAGAGTCACAAATATTATATATAAATAAATAGTATAAAAGCTCTTTTAAGTTTTTATTTTGTGTTAAGTTGTTGTTGTCAATTGGGTTTAGTTTGAGTGGTTGGGAGGAATGATTGGTATCCTCTCCATTCAGGTTCAATTCCTGTAAATGACATGTCAAGATCATAATGAGTATATTGTTGTAATGGATTCGATCCTTATTGTTAACCATCCTTCTTCCCTAAATATTGTAGAGTTTACCCTAAGTACCATCCTCAAAATGAGGGGAATTACTTAGGGTTTTTCCATAAGCTTTGTTTTTGTGTTTTTTAAGCTCACGTAGATTTTTTGTTCCTAATATTTAGGAAGTTGTTGGAACTAGTTGGATGTGAGAGATTCACTCCAACTAGATGCTTCCTACATTGGTGTGAGGTTGAGATATTTTCTCAACTGGTAGATCAAGGTAGTTATTCTATCTTGAGATAAAGCATGTGTATTAATATGTACTCTATTTGTTTGTTTAATAGAGAGCTCTCACACCCTTTTGGTTTGTGCATAATAACATCCACTCTCACATTTATCAATATGGTATCAGAGTAGGACTAGGATTAACTCCCTCATGGGAGGCCCAGGGACCTTGGAAGAGAAATGAAATCCTACATAGAGGAATAGATTCTTGTAGGTGAGAGTAGTGTACTTGTGGATATTTTCTTTGGCCATAATTTGTGCCCCCCTCTGTTCATAGATCTGAAGAAATACACGTCCAAATATAAAAATATGAGGAGGTGTCAATATTTCTAGAACATTTTTTCCACTGAGTGTTGTTTCCATGGGCATTAGAGGCATGTTCTACATCACTTCCAATTCTCATGTGTTTCTCCTGAGGAAACCCTAGGTCAACAACATCCCACAGCTCGTCATCAATTGATGTTGATTTCTTTCATCTCATCTGGATTTCTATTTGACAATCCAATCATGCTAGATAACACTCTACATTCCCATTCCATTGGAAAATCTCAGGGATTCTACTTGTATCACATGAAGAAAACCTTCAATATCGGTTCAAATCTTGTCCTCGGTAGGAATTAGATCACACATGTTTTTTTTATCATATCTGCAATTGTGGGGGATCTTGACTTGGAGGTCACATGTCCTAGGATCTTCACATGAATGAGATTGTTAAAACTCGTGTGTCACTCTCTAATTTTTCTGGACAGTTGGGGATTGAAGTGGAGGCAATAATGACATCATTGTTGTTGTTGCAAGCGAAGTTGCACGCATTTCGCGCATTGTATGAGTTTTTTTCCCATTTCAAGGGTTTCTTTGACCCTTTGAACCAAATTCTTGATGGTCTAAGGGGGCACGTTTTGCTAAGCTTTGAAGAGAATGCTCATATCATCTAAGAGGATATTCAATCACTTGAAATTATTTTCCAGAAGTTGTAAGTTTTGTTGGATGTTTTGGATTTCTTTGTTGAAGGAACGAAACCCATGTGAAGAAAATATCGATGTCAACAATCATATAAAAGTTTAATGAGGGCATTTTTTTTTGTTTCTCTATCTCTAATGTTTTTTCATTTCTCAATATGGCATGTTTGAATATTATATACTTTGTGAGATAACCATAAGGGTTACTTCCAACGCATTTGTGCTAATTTTTTTGACCGATGCTTCCTCAAAACCCTTGTGATCTATCAACCTAGGATTTATTCCCTTGGCTATAAACTCTCACACTTCAAGAAGTTTGTGTTTTTTATTTTGATCTTCCTTCCATAATTGGATGCCACTTTATTGTATGTTGGAGGTTATATATATCATTTTTTCCTTAACTCTTCAATGAAGTCTCCATTTTATATTTTGATTGAGGCATTGAAAAGATCATTTCTCTCTCTTCCCAATGATTGGTTGCATGCCACATTTAATTCCCTTGTGATATTCTTGTTTCTTTTCATGGGTTGGTAAATTCAAAGCATTGATTCCTCACTTGTAAATGGGTACCTAACATGGCCTTTTTTGTTGGGACCCATCTGGAGGATTGTTGTTTATGATGGCTATTTAGGGTACCTCTCATTCTACACCTTTGAGTAGTGGATTTTGTGCCACTCGTACAGATAGTTTTAGGAGTGTAACTAGACATTTATCTCCATGTATTTCCTTGTTTCGCAGTCTCTTGGAGCTCACCACTTTGGGGTGTTTCTTGCTTAGTTTGTTTTGCATATTTACCACCTTTAGCTCATACTCCATACTTTAGTCATAAGTTGTGGAATTCATTTCCATCATCTTTTCCACTTAGTTTAGCATTATGGGGGGATGTTGTGCAATGCTTCATTAGGTTATTTTTTACTCACCATGTTCGATCGATATCAAGCATCTTCAGAGTGAACCTTGTACACATAATTGATTCCTATATTGACTCAGTGGTTGTAGTGAATAGTGACCCATGCACTCCATTGAGATGGATTAGCGTCCATAGGGACACTCAACATATGATGTTTTCTCGGTTGTAAATGAGTACCTCACTAATCCCTTTGTGTCGGGACTCAATTCTATAGGAAGAGTTAATTTTGGGGGTGTCCATTCATCTCTCATTGCCTCAGTAGCTTGGAATGTGCATTGGAGAGTGACTCTCTTTTGGAGAGAATTTTTCTCCTTCGAGTTTTCTCCTTTTCTCCGTTTATGAGAGTCTGTACATGCGTAGCTTATCAGGACTTATTGTCAGAGCCCATATTTATTCTTCTTTGTTCCTCGTTACATTTCTCTTAAGGGGGGTGTTGGTGTGTTTGTTAATCTCACGTAGATTGTTTGTTCCTAATATTTAGGAAGTTGTTGGAACTGGTTTGAACAATCTCATTCAAGTGATGGTTGAGCATTTGGCCCCTAAAGGATATCAATTAACATATGTTAAGTCATTGACTTTGTAGCTTGCTCAATATAGTTAGGATTGAGTTCTTTAGGGGCCAAATGATCAACCACCCCTGAAGTGTCCAAGAGGGGTGGGAAATATGGTCAAACAAGATCCACATTAAATATTGGGTACAAGCCAAGGAAAGGGGGAATACTCAATTCAAAATCATTCTCACCCACAACCTTTGTGATGGTGTAGGACCATATCCAAGTGGTTTGAGATTCTTGTGGGGTCTTGTGAGGTGCTCTTTCTGCAAATGTAACCATATTTATCAACAACATGAAACTTGTGTGGAACTCAATGTTGGTCTTGTTGATGCTTGGACTTGGCATTCGATTTTTATGGGATATCATGAACCTATTGTTGAATGTGATGGATCCATTCAACAAATTTGGTTGCTTTGTCTACCTTGGTCTACGCATGGGAGGAATATTTCTATGAATATGCAATGAGAAAATCTACATCAATGGGTGCCAATGGATGGAACCCCAAGCACACCTGAAAGGGGTTGTGACCAATATGTGGAGGGATCTATTGTAGCTATGTTGAACATAAGGAAGGATTTCATCCCATGTTCCTAGATGTTTGGAGTTTACATTCTCATAATATGCACAACCAGTTTCGGGGTGGAAGGTAGTGGATTTTGTGATTTTGGTGTCCATCAGTGACCACAAGCTGGACCAGAATGTACTCAATAACCTATTGTCGCAATGTTAAATAATAATCTCTAGTAGCCCAAGATGAACCCAAACACATTTGAATAATATATTAGCAATTTCCTCAGCCTCGATACTCTTCTTGCAAGCTATCAATATGGCCATCTTAGAAAACCAATCAATCACCACAAATACACAATCATTACCATCCTTGGTAGAAGCTAGACTAGATATGTAATCCATGGAGATGGAATTTGAGGGATTATTAGGGATAGGAAGAGGAGTGTAAAACCCATGCTTTTTAATGACACATTTTTCAATGGCACAAGTAGAGTATGATCTGATATACTTGTTGGCATCCGATCGAAGCCTCAACCAATAAAAGTACTTGTGTATCATACCCACCGTATTTTCCACACAAAAATATCTTGCCAACCAATTGTAATGAACTTCCAAAATTAGTTTTGCATGCTCACTTGAAGGAACACATAGATGGTCCAAATGACATAATAGTCCATCCTAGATATGAAAATATACAATTGGTGTGTCTGCGCCCAGTGTTTTGTATGAAAGTATACAACTAGTGTGTCGAGGCCACCTAGAGGCATCATGGCCACAAGAGTTTAGTATTGTGGTTAGTTTCACAACTGGAGATTGATTGAGACAATCATTAACTTGGTTGGTGCTACCCTTATTATATTTATTGTTTAGGTGGGACTATTGTAGGTAGGTGGACTACTTTTGTGGCGGTCATTTTGTAATGTTCCCTTCATTTGCAAGATCAATGTGGATTGGTCTCCTTCCTTAGAAAGTAATGCTCCCATCAGTGACATGATTGTATAATGGATTACATATCCTTATAATAGGTGGGGTAATTTCAGATAACATCTAATAGTATCTCACTGTGGTAGGCCATTGGATGACCATGTTGAGTGAGGACTACACTAATCGCATGGTCTGAAGAATCTATCTCAATCTCAAAGGGTTGTTGCAAATCTGGCAAGGTGAGTACAGGCGTTGAACATAAGCAATGTTTCATATCCTCAAATAATTTTTTTTGTGACTTGTTCCAAACAAACTTGGCCTTGATCCACCCTTGGTGATGTGGATGAGGGGCCAAGCAACATGGGAGAACCTAAACACAAACTTGTGATAGAAGTTGGCCAGGTCTAAGAAATTGCAAAGCTCAATTAGAGTCATTGGGGTCATTCAGTCGTGAATGACTTGGATCTTGGCTAGATCCACATGCACACCATGTTCATCCATGATGTATCCTAGATATTGAATGTTATACATGCCAAATGAGTATTTCTTTATATTAGCATATAAATTATGTTGTAGTAGGGTGTTGAGGACCTATTAAATGTGTTGCAAATGTTCTACCCAACTTTTAATGAATATGAGGATGTCATCCATATATATGACCACAAAATAATTGGTGAATGATTGTAGGATGTTGTACATCATCCCCATGAAAGTTGTTGTAGAATTAGTTAAGCCAAAACACATGACCAACCACTCAAAAAGTCCTTCTTTGTACTTGAGAAAGTATTGCATACATCGGTTTTCTCAATGAGTACTTGGTGATAGCCCAACTTCATATCAATATTGCTAAATTACTTTGCACCCTCGTGTTGGTCAAGAAGGTTTTCAATCTGGGGAATGGGATACCAGTTTCATACTGTGATTTTGTTTATAGCTCTGCAATCAATACATAGTCTCCATGTCTCATCTTTCTTTTTTGCCAACACAATCGAGCTCCTGCAAGGTGAGGAGCTTGGTCAAATGTGCCCTTTTTGGATTAAATATTGAATTTCGATTTTGATTTCTTCATTTTCCGTGGGAGATCACTTGTACACTAGGTTTTTAGGTAAATCAATTTAATGCTTGACATGGCAGTGTAGAGGTACCCAGGTGGGTGAGGTGATGATATCTCTGTAATATTCCACTACTTCATCTACCTGCTTTTTCTATGCAATGAGACCCTATGTAAGGGTTGTTGATGGCATGGTGATATTTTTTTCACCTTCATAGTGAACCATGAAGAGGACAATTTTTTCAATTTGGGAGATTACCTTCTTAAATTTCTTGGTTGTGATTAAAGAGACTATGGTAGTTGGAACGACCTCGGGTATCCTGTAGATTTATCTTCCAAAAGTAACAATGGAATTGTGAGGAATTCATATACAACATGATGTTTCCACATATATGAATTTCCTGAAAGAAAATTGCAAACTCTGAGTGGGGAAATATCACACAACACCTCATCTTTGAAGGGATTGATGACGTATTATAGGCAGCATTGTTGGATGACATGAAGGTCTCATACCTAGCTCAACCAACCGATGTTGTATGGTTGGGGATGTGGCATTGTCGCCATCTTCAATCTCTTGATGACCTTGGTTAATATCAGGTTCTTCTGGCTCCCACTGACAACAATGAAATGTAGTGGGGTCCCCTTCACCCACATCTGTGAATGGGATAGGTGCTCCCCCTCCTCAAGCTCATATGACTCGTTTGGTTGGATATTTACGATTGTGATGGTAGCACTAGGTTATACATCGATGATCCTCTTTCCCTTATCCTTCTCCAAATCAGATTCCAAGCCAAGGTTTTACTCTTTTTCATTAATCTCAGCCAACAATAATTGTTTCGAGTGACACTCATCAGTGTTGTGCCAAGGGATGTTGTGGAACTCACACCACTTTCCAATGTCCTTATTTGACTTCCCATTACCCTTATTTTCTTGTTGCTTGGACTGGTTTTCTTGAGGTTGACTCTCCTTGATCCGTCCCTTGTTATGTGAGTTAGGGACTCCTTTACCATGCTTTTGTTGTGGCGAATTGGAAAACTTGAACTCATGCTTATTCCTCTGCTTGAATTTATACTCGAGTTTGATAACATATCGATAATTGACTCCTAGCAAGGAGATGCCCAAGAAATACATATCTATTTGGATGTACATGTGTGGGCTACTATGGTACTTCAAAACCAGGTATCACTCGGAGTCTCTAACACCTAGATTTGAGTACAAGGTATGGAAGATATTGGTGTACTTTGGCATCGTTTGGTCTCTCTCTTGACGTAGAGTTGTCCATATCGTGTACTGGTCATCATAATTTCCAACATGGTAGAATTATTCCTTGAGGGAATCAACAAAGGCCACCCAAATGGGTCTCTTCCCAAATGTCATTGATCCGAAATGATCTTTTAAATGACTTGGTTAAGTATTTTGTGTGAGTTGATTTACCATTTAGAAATTAAAGAGAAGAAGAAGAAGTTTTTAATGAAAGAATGTTGCAGCCATCATAAATAATACAGAACCGAAGATGATCATTAAGAACAGAAAAAAATAACGTCAAAACTTGATAACGGAGTTTGACCAAGTTGCCTACATCTCTGGACCTGTCTTCAGTGGGGGAGGATTTCTTATTAATCTTCAATGCTTCAAAAGTACATCATAATTAAATCAATTTGTTCTATGAATAAAAAAAAAATGTTTTTCTCTGTCTCAGGAACTCAACGCAACAGACGACACTGAAAAAGGTGGAGTAGAACTCCCAGAAATGGCCTCTAAAGATTCGCTACTCTTCTGGCTTCCCTGCATAAAAATGGCTTACTCTCTACAACTTGGCATCATTATGTTGTTCTGAAATTTAAAAAAGTCTTATTTTATATAGGATTTGAGTTGGGGATCAGATCCCAACTTCTCCCCAAGATCTGGCCTCAATTTGGGCTCCAGATCCTCCAAAAATGGGCAAAATCCCATTAAAATAGGGATAATATATATTAAAAAATATCAATATATAGTTTAAAAACCACTTTTTCCAAGTATTGGGTGTGCGCCCCTATTCTCTGGGCTCCTGGTCATATGGTTGACCATGTGGCCACACACTAGAGTGTTAGGCCCATCGTTCCGTGTATGGTGCCCATGTGGCTAGTGCCATAGTTCTCGGCTCCCAGTCCTCTGCTCCTGGTCGACGAGTATCCCCCACCGACCGGGTGCTAACCCTCTCCTAGTCATTGTATTCACCAAAAAACTCAGGGAAATGGAAATCAGATTAAGCTATACCTGTCCGCTACCATGGTTAATGGAGGACCATTAAGCCATTCGGGTCGAGGAGGTCTCGTGTTTGAACCCGCCAGAGGTGCAACCAATTTTTTTACTAGGCCCTTTTTGGCCTAGCCCAGGGTTCCATGTGGCACCAATGTATTGGGACACATGTCACCCTGCCATTGGCTTGTACCAATCCAGTCAGTTGTATAATCACCTGTCAGTCAACCTGCACAGTCAACACACCTGCCACGTGTCACTCCCGGAGGAAGCCACCTATCTCCCAGCTCAGGATTGTACTACCATGTGTTTGACCCAGATCCTTCCACATCACTTCCATGTGTCTATGTATCACTAGGGCACGTGGACCGTACTACTACGTGTCAGTTTCGTACAGTGCCACGTGTCAATTTTTTACCGGTCCAAATCACCCCTGAAAATGGAAAATATGACTACCACGTGGCATGTTTGAGTCCTACCATGTCAGCATGTTGACGTCATCATGACATCATGTTGAAATCATCTTCCATGTCATGCCGACGTTAGTAGTATGGACTGTTGACTTTGAATTTGACTTTTTGCTTATTTGGGAAAAATTTTGGACTGTGATAACTTTCGCATACAAAGTCCATTTTAAGAAAAGAATATACTGTCAGAATTGGCACGACGAGCACTATGTGATGGCGCTAGTTTCATTTGAATATGAGAAATTTGAATTTTTGGTCTTCTTTAATCCATTTGGATCACACCTCCCCACTGAGACCTTTTGTTCCTCCAAAAGGATATTAACCAGACATCAAGTGTGGGATAGGCCTTCCCACTTGTCCTTTGTCTATCAAATATGTCTTGTGCACTTGTCACATCATGATCAATTATAAAAAAACATGATAATTGAACACATATTGTTATCCATATTCATTCGTTCATGTCCTTCTGAACCCACTACCATCCATGTAGAAAATATTAGCAACGATAACCATATCATAAACATGATTGAAAATGAACCAATTTGTTTGTTCTTCTTTACAAGCTTGCATGACAAAAGCTCATCTTGAAGCAAAGTATGGCTAGATCTACATGCTACAACCATTTTTCTTTCTTGCTTAAGATCAATTGATACATTTATAGTTGTTTTTCTTTCATAAGTTGCCTTCTTTAATTGTTCCATTGTTAAACAAGATTAATTCCCTTTGATATGATGAGCATGCACAACATATTTTGTCCCTTCTTTAGTTAAGTGATATTGATTATGTTCCTTGAAGAAGATTGTTTTGCGATCATATAAATAAGGGTTACCCAAGACCATTCCACATGCTTATAGTGGTACCACATCACATATTAATTCATCCACAAACTTAGATGTAATTGCAAACATTATGATACATTTGTTTGTTATAGGCAATTTGTGATTTTTTCTTATCCAATTTAGTGAGTAGGGTTTGTGATGTATCTTAGTTTTTAATCCAAATTGCTTAACCACTTCTTCTAAAATTAAGTTAGCTTGATATCCACTATCTAACAAAGTGTTGATCTTGGTATGTTTCATAATGACCCTTATATGAAACAATCTACTTATTGAATCATAACCATCACCAATTTTACCTGACAACCCAACTGCTGTGATTTTAGTCTCATCACCTGAATATGACCCCAAGTCTATTGGTTGTGATGTTGCTGCAACTTTTTGCCTCCCTTTCCTCTCTTTAAACCACTTTGTCTTCTTCTCTGGGTGCAATTTCCAACAATGTTCATCATCGTGCCCTTCTTTCTTGCAATTCTTGTAAGAGAGCTTCTCTTCCTTCACTGTCGTTGAGTTTGATTTCTTCACATTCCCTTTTCCTTTTCCTTCCTTCTTTGAAGATGGTTCCCCTGATACACCAACTCCAATTTTCCCTACTTCAATATACGTCGCATGAACATAAGCCTCATCAAGATTAGTAGGTCCAAACATAAACATTGTATTACGAATATGTGCAAGAAAACCTCCTATATACTTCATTAGAGTTTCTTGTGTATGCAATGGAATATTTAACATCAAATCCATCTTACGAAATGCATCTATGTATTCTTGCACCGATTTTTCTTTTCTTAATTTAAGACTTTTCCCTTCAATTAAATCCTTCTCCTTATACCCCAAAGGATAGAATTGTTTTCTAAGTGCAAAAATAAAATCTTTCCATGATGGAAATACATTACCAATTTGTTGGGTACCATGTTGTAACTTACTCTGCCACTAGATGAGTGTTGTGCCAACAAGACGAACCGATGCCAATTTGATCTTGGTTGCCTCATCATTGATTTGTTGCACACTGAAATATACCTACATCTTTCTGACCCAGTTATCAATATTCTCAGCATTGACTTATCCATTATACATGGGCAACTCGAATTTCACATCAAGTTTAAGTAATGGCATGTCAGGCTTATGTTTATGAGAATGTTTTCTTGCAGAAGTAGGTTTTGAACTTGTACTTGAAGAAGAAGAAGAAGATGGAGATGAAGGAGGTGAAGGAGGAGATTTTGGAGGGTCCTCTCCTTCTTCACTTTTGTCGTTGTTTGAATATTTCCCTTGAACAGGTCTCTTCCGTTCCAAGTAATCACCATACAATACTTTTACCATCTTCGATATGGAAAATAAAGTTTTTTGAAACTCTCTTTCGTTTTGAGAAAGTCCTTCTTTCGATGCCATCTTCTCACTTTGATATGTCCTCTTTCTTGATCCATTCTCAAGATCTCCTTCTACAAGCTCTCCTTCACCACAACTTAAATTTTCCTTGGTGATCATGCATACTAAAAACAACCAACTGTCAACCTTCTCTGATACCACTTGATCCGAAATGATATTTTAAATGACTTGGTTAAGTATTTTTCATGAGTTGATTTACCATTTAGAAATTAAAGAGAAGAAGAAGATTTTTTTAATGAAATAATGTTGCATCCATCACAAATAATACAGAACAGAAAATGAGCATTAAGAACAACAAACCATAATGCCAAAACTTGATAACGGAGTTCGACAAAGTTGCCTACGTCTCCTGACCTGTCTTCAGTGGGGGATAATTTATTATTAATATTCAATGCTTCAAAATTACATTAGAATTAAATCAATTTGTTCTCAGAATGACACAAAAATGTTATTCTCTTTCTCATGAACTCAACTCAACAGACCACACTAAAAAGGTGGAGTAGAACTCCCCAAAATGGCCTCCAAAGCTCCGCTACTCTTCTGGCTTCCCTGCATAAAAATGGCTGACTCTCTACAACTTGGCATCATTTTGTTGTTCAGAACTTTTAAAAAGGCTTGGTTTATATAGGATTTGATTTGGGTATCAGATCCCAACTTCTCACCAAGATCTGGCCTCAATTTGGGCTCCAGATCCTCCAAAAATGGGAAAAATCCCATTAAAACGGGAACAATATATATTAAAAAATATTAATATATAGTTTTAAAACCACTTTTTCCAAGTATTGGGCGTGCGCCCCTATTCTCTGGTCTCCTGGTCATATGGTTGGCCATGTGGTCATGCGCTAGAGTGTTAGGCCCTCGGTCTTTAGCCCACGGTTCTGAGTATGGAGCCCATGTGGCCAACGCCTTGGTTCTCGGTCCCCATTGCTCTGCTCTTGATCACATGGAAGGTGCCATGGTCAATGGGTATCCCCCATCAACCGGGCGCTAACCCTCTCATGATCATCGCATTCATGAAAAAACTCGGGGAAATGGAAATTGGGTTAAGCCTTGCCTGTCTGTTGTCATGGTTAGTGGAGAATCGTTAATCCATTTGCGTCGAGGAGGTCTCGTGTTCGAACCCACCAAAGGTGCAACCAAATTTTTGACTCGACCCTTTTTGGTCTAACCTAGGGTGTAACATGGAACCACTGTATTGGGCCATGTGTCACCCTCCCACTGGCTCGTACCAACCCAGTCAGCCTGCACAGTTAGCACACTTGCCATGTGTCATGCCCGGAGGAAGCCACCTATCTGCCAGCTCAGGACAGTATTGCCACATGTCTAACCTAGATCCTGCCACGTCACTTCCACGTGTCTATCTGTCATTGGGCCACATGGACCGTACTGCCATGTTTCAATTCCATACAGTGTCACGTGTCAAATTTTTACCAGTCCAAATCACCCTTGAAAATTCCAAATCCGATTTCCACGTGGCACATCCTAGTGCTGCCACATCAACATGCTGACATCATCTACAATGTCATGCTGACATACTGCTGACATCAACAGTATGGACTATTGACTTTGACTTTGACATTTTTCTTATTTGGGAAAAACTTCAAACTGTGATAACTTTCGCATACGGAGTCCATTTTCGAAAAAGAATATACTGCCAAAATTGGTGCGATGAGCACTACACGATGGCATTGGTTTCTCCCAAATCCAAGAAATTTGAATTTTTGGCCTTCTTGGATCCATTTGGATCAGTCATGGAGTCATCATCATTATGCCTTTCCCAATAACCTTTCCACCAATATTCGACATGGGGAAGGGATTTAAGGAGCACAAAGGTGATCTTTTCATTGTTGGAAATTTTTTGAATAGAGTAATAACCCTCTAGTAGATTTAACCATTTCTCTATATAATGTGCATTTATTTGGCCTTCAAATAAATGGATATCAAAGTTAACTTGTACCTTGAAAGGTGCCATACCTTCGAAATGGATGATTTTTTAGGATGCCTCGCCCACAGTTGGTTTTCATTGAAGGATCTAGGTGAAGTTTCTATCATCTCGTTCCTCTGTTGCACGAGGGATTCCCCAAGAAACACCTTGAAAGTATCTCATGCTCCATCATCTCTCTTTTCTTCTACCATGGGAGGTTCCTTGAGTCGGTGATAGTGGTCATCCTCAAGTGAAAATAGCTCGAGACCCAACACTCTATACCCTTACCTCATCAAGGACATGCATCAAGAAATAACAAGGAGTGGATTTCTCTAATTCCATTGATTCGAATTGTATAGGGGAAAACACACACAAAAATATAGCAAAGAGCATAATAATACAGTGAAACACAACTTCTATTAATGAATAAAATAGCAAGATATTGCATATTCAAAACTGGCTAGAATGGTAGAAATAAGTTAATGCATTATTGAATACCAATACAATACATTGTGACTCCATTATATAGATTCTACATGATGGAAAGAGATATAACTTATTCCAACCATAGAAGAAGAGGTTGAGAGAATATCTCAACCACACACCAAACTAGGATCTTATCAAACAACCTCCACTCACTCAATCTCATCTAGACACTAAGTTATACTCACAGGTCATCTTATCATGTCACCTTCTCAACAGGTCATGAGAACAATCATACACCAAGAAACAAGTATGAGTTACATTTTCCAACACACCCCCTTAATGAATATGTGTTGATTGTATCTTCGGTCCTTTTGTTTTCTCTTGATGATTGTGTTTTTTGATTGCTATTACTGGTATATTATTCATTTTTATGCTCTCGTCACTCTGGGATTTATCCATGAAATTTTATGTGTCTTTCTCTTGTACCTACATAAATTAGATTATTGATGTCCATATAAAAAACAATTAATCTACCGAGATACATGGGTACCAAACACTATACTCGCCAGTTCTATAGAAATAATTTTCATCTATGTGGTTCATCAATATATTAAATTATCCCTTAATCACACTTTGGTCCCACACACTCTGAGATTCATAACTTGGTCCCACAAACTTTGAGATTCTTCCATCTCGCATTCCCCCTGAATCGATTACTCTTTCTTCTTC
>ML790622.1:537182-549263 GCA_009831015.1 Picea engelmannii | reverse complement strand
TTATTTATAAATTTAAATATAATACAAAGTCAATGACTTAACATATGTTAATTGATATCCTTTCTTGTGTGAAAAAATAATATTAATAATATAAAATTTTGAAAAAATAATTCTCAATAATATATTAGTATTATATTAAAGTGTAATGATAAATTCAATAAATGATTTAAACCAATGGTGAAAAAAAATGTTATGTAATATGGGTGGTATAAGTGGGAGGGGTCATATTTGACCTTGAGGGAAAACAAGTATCTACCTATGCATGGGGCTAGGGATAGAGGCAAATAACCAAGCAGAAGCATACTTTCTTCTCCAAGTAATGTCTACCGCCATTAGTTTGGGGAGAAATGAGTTGATAATTATAGGAGATTCAAGGGTCGTTTTTAAGTCCCTCGTCTTTAAGGAGACACTGAAGGATCTCCAATTATCCTCAATCATTTCCAAAGTTACAAAGATAACCCAGAATCTGAACAAACACTCTCTCTATCATGGCCTGCGAGAAAACAATAGAAAGGCGGATACTTTGGCCAAAGAATCCTTGAGCATGCCACAATGAATCTTGAAAAAAAATGGGGTGCTCAGTTTTATCCATATCCATTAAGTTCACCACATGCATCACCATACAACAAGTGAAACGTGCAATGATCACATGGACAACATTAAAGGAACATAGGACATAAATGAGTGAAGCAATAACTCACATCACCATCCCACTCGGAGCACTTTGAAACAAAGCATGGGGCATTTGTTGCTTAAACCACCCTCACTCTCTTCTCAACCGAAAGGTGGGATAAAACAATGTGAGGTTTGGAGGATATGTATTGTATAGGGAACGAAATGAAACACACATATAAATATAGCAGATAGCATAGTAATACAGTGAAACCCAACTTCTATTAATGAATAAAATAGCAGGATATTGCATAACACAAATAGGCTAGAATGGTGGTAGCGTATCTCTGAAGAGAGAGAGGCGTTGGCTACACTCATTCACAAAAATCTATTACAAGAGGTTGAAAGAATCGTCTTTTAACATAAATAAAGAACCCAAATGCTCCAAAACCCTAACCCTAGGAGGTGAAGCACCAAAAGGTTTTCGGGCCCCAAGGTGGTTAATTGATACACCAACTTCTCGAGGGAACAATTTTTTCATACAATCTCCATTTGGGGTGCATAGTAGCTCATTGGAAAGATATAAATGAGAAGTGCAATTATTGGCAAGTACATAATAGGCCATGGCTACCCTCATCCCCCGAGTGGACAAAAAACATCATTTAAGGCCTCAAAACGACCTCAAAAGTTTAGGACCTAAAAACTGTAGATAAAAAGGTACCAAGATGGAGAACCATGTTGATTCAGTGGAAGAGGCGGGTGGCCATTGATGTCCACCTATATCATTCCTCCCCCATTAGGAAGAAATTTTCTCCATTGCTTCAAGGTCCCTCATCATATGGGGAAAATTTTGTTGAATTTGACTCTTAGTGAGCCACTTGCCTTGGTGAAGAAGTTGTCCTGCTTTAACAACTCAATGGAGTAGTATGTTTGGTTAGAATGTGCCCTTTGTCTTGGTTTCCATGATATAATCCAGTGTAGCTTTCTCAATATAGTTAAGATTGAGTTCTTTAGGGGCCAAATGCTCAACCACCCCTGAAGTGTCCAATAGGGGTGGGAAATATGGTCAAAGAAGATCCACATTAAATATTGGGTACAAGCCAAGGAAAGGGGGAATACTCAATTCAAAATCATTCTCACCCACAACCTTTGTGATGGTGTAGGAGCATATCCAAGTGGTTTGAGATTCTTGTGGGGTCTTGTGAGGTGCTCTTTCTGCAAATGTAACCATATTTATCAACAACATGAAACTTGTGTGGAACTCAATGTTGGTCTTGTTGATGCTTGGACTTGGCATTGGATTTTTATGGGATATCATGAACCTATTGTTGAATGTGATGGATCCATTCAAAAAATTTGGTTGCTTTGTCTACCTTGGTCTAAGCATGGGAGGAATATTTCTATGAATATGCAATGAGAAAATCTACATCAATGGGTGCCAATGGATGGAACCCCAAGCACACCTGAAAGGGTTTGTGACCAATATGTGGAGGGATCTATTGTAGCTATGTTGAACATAAGGAAGGATTCCATCCCATGTTCTTGGATGTTTGGAGTTTACATTCTCATAATATGCACAATCATTATGTTGACCACCTTTGTTTTTCCATCAGTTTCGGGGTGGAAGGTAGTGGATTTTGTGATTTTGGTGTCCATCAGTGACCACAAGCTGGACCAAAATGTACTCAATAACCTATTGTCGTGATGTGAAAAATTAATCTCTAGTAGCCCAAAATGAGCCCAAACACATTTTAATAAGATATTAGCAATTTCCTCAGCCTCGATACTCTTCTTGCAAGCTATCAATATCGCCATCTTAGAAAATCGATCAATCACCACAAATACACAATCATTACCATCCTTGGTAGAATCTAGACTAGATATGTAATCCATGGAGATGGAATTTGAGGGATTATTAGGGATAGGAAGAGGAGTGTAAAACCCATGCTTTTTAATGACACATTTTTCAATGGCACAAGTAGAGTATGATCTGATATACTTGTTGGCATCCGATCGAAGCCTCAACCAATAAAAGTACTTGTGTATCATACCCACCGTATTTTCCACACAAAAATATCTTGCCAACCAATTGTAATGAACTTCCAAAATTAGTTTTGCATGCTCACTTGAAGGAACACATAGATGGTCCAAATGACATAATAGTCCATCCTAGATATGAAAATATACAATTGGTGTGTCTGCGCCCAGTGTTTTGTATGAAAGTATACAACTAGTGTGTCGAGGCCACCTAGAGGCATCATGGCCACAAGAGTTTAGTATTGTGGTTAGTTTCACAACTGGAGATTGATTGAGACAATCATTAACTTGGTTGGTGCTACCCTTATTATATTTATTGTTTAGGTGGGACTATTGTAGGTAGGTGGACTACTTTTGTGGCGGTCATTTTGTAATGTTCCCTTCATTTGCAAGATCAATGTGGATTGGTCTCCTTCCTTAGAAAGTAATGCTCCCATCAGTGACATGATTGTATAATGGATTACATATCCTTATAATAGGTGGGGTAATTTCAGATAACATCTAATAGTATCTCACTGTGGTAGGCCATTGGATGACCATGTTGAGTGAGGACTACACTAATCGCATGGTCTGAAGAATCTATCTCAATCTCAAAGGGTTGTTGCAAATCTGGCAAGGTGAGTACAGGCGTTGAACATAAGCAATGTTTCATATCCTCAAATAATTTTTTTTGTGACTTGTTCCAAACAAACTTGGCCTTGATCCACCCTTGGTGATGTGGATGAGGGGCCAAGCAACATGGGAGAACCTAAACACAAACTTGTGATAGAAGTTGGCCAGGTCTAAGAAATTGCAAAGCTCAATTAGAGTCATTGGGGTCATTCAGTCGTGAATGACTTGGATCTTGGCTAGATCCACATGCACACCATGTTCATCCATGATGTATCCTAGATATTGAATGTTATACATGCCAAATGAGTATTTCTTTATATTAGCATATAAATTATGTTGTAGTAGGGTGTTGAGGACCTATTAAATGTGTTGCAAATGTTCTACCCAACTTTTAATGAATATGAGGATGTCATCCATATATATGACCACAAAATAATTGGTGAATGATTGTAGGATGTTGTACATCATCCCCATGAAAGTTGTTGTAGAATTAGTTAAGCCAAAACACATGACCAACCACTCAAAAAGTCCTTCTTTGTACTTGAGAAAGTATTGCATACATCGGTTTTCTCAATGAGTACTTGGTGATAGCCCAACTTCATATCAATATTGCTAAATTACTTTGCACCCTCGTGTTGGTCAAGAAGGTTTTCAATCTGGGGAATGGGATACCAGTTTCATACTGTGATTTTGTTTATAGCTCTGCAATCAATACATAGTCTCCATGTCTCATCTTTCTTTTTTGCCAACACAATCGAGCTCCTGCAAGGTGAGGAGCTTGGTCAAATGTGCCCTTTTTGGATTAAATATTGAATTTCGATTTTGATTTCTTCATTTTCCGTGGGAGATCACTTGTACACTAGGTTTTTAGGTAAATCAATTTAATGCTTGACATGGCAGTGTAGAGGTACCCAGGTGGGTGAGGTGATGATATCTCTGTAATATTCCACTACTTCATCTACCTGCTTTTTCTATGCAATGAGACCCTATGTAAGGGTTGTTGATGGCATGGTGATATTTTTTTCACCTTCATAGTGAACCATGAAGAGGACAATTTTTTCAATTTGGGAGATTACCTTCTTAAATTTCTTGGTTGTGATTAAAGAGACTATGGTAGTTGGAACGACCTCGGGTATCCTGTAGATTTATCTTCCAAAAGTAACAATGGAATTGTGAGGAATTCATATACAACATGATGTTTCCACATATATGAATTTCCTGAAAGAAAATTGCAAACTCTGAGTGGGGAAATATCACACAACACCTCATCTTTGAAGGGATTGATGACGTATTATAGGCAGCATTGTTGGATGACATGAAGGTCTCATACCTAGCTCAACCAACCGATGTTGTATGGTTGGGGATGTGGCATTGTCGCCATCTTCAATCTCTTGATGACCTTGGTTAATATCAGGTTCTTCTGGCTCCCACTGACAACAATGAAATGTAGTGGGGTCCCCTTCACCCACATCTGTGAATGGGATAGGTGCTCCCCCTCCTCAAGCTCATATGACTCGTTTGGTTGGATATTTACGATTGTGATGGTAGCACTAGGTTATACATCGATGATCCTCTTTCCCTTATCCTTCTCCAAATCAGATTCCAAGCCAAGGTTTTACTCTTTTTCATTAATCTCAGCCAACAATAATTGTTTCGAGTGACACTCATCAGTGTTGTGCCAAGGGATGTTGTGGAACTCACACCACTTTCCAATGTCCTTATTTGACTTCCCATTACCCTTATTTTCTTGTTGCTTGGACTGGTTTTCTTGAGGTTGACTCTCCTTGATCCGTCCCTTGTTATGTGAGTTAGGGACTCCTTTACCATGCTTTTGTTGTGGCGAATTGGAAAACTTGAACTCATGCTTATTCCTCTGCTTGAATTTATACTCGAGTTTGATAACATATCGATAATTGACTCCTAGCAAGGAGATGCCCAAGAAATACATATCTATTTGGATGTACATGTGTGGGCTACTATGGTACTTCAAAACCAGGTATCACTCGGAGTCTCTAACACCTAGATTTGAGTACAAGGTATGGAAGATATTGGTGTACTTTGGCATCGTTTGGTCTCTCTCTTGACGTAGAGTTGTCCATATCGTGTACTGGTCATCATAATTTCCAACATGGTAGAATTATTCCTTGAGGGAATCAACAAAGGCCACCCAAATGGGTCTCTTCCCAAATGTCATTGATCCGAAATGATCTTTTAAATGACTTGGTTAAGTATTTTGTGTGAGTTGATTTACCATTTAGAAATTAAAGAGAAGAAGAAGAAGTTTTTAATGAAAGAATGTTGCAGCCATCATAAATAATACAGAACCGAAGATGATCATTAAGAACAGAAAAAAATAACGTCAAAACTTGATAACGGAGTTTGACCAAGTTGCCTACATCTCTGGACCTGTCTTCAGTGGGGGAGGATTTCTTATTAATCTTCAATGCTTCAAAAGTACATCATAATTAAATCAATTTGTTCTATGAATAAAAAAAAAATGTTTTTCTCTGTCTCAGGAACTCAACGCAACAGACGACACTGAAAAAGGTGGAGTAGAACTCCCAGAAATGGCCTCTAAAGATTCGCTACTCTTCTGGCTTCCCTGCATAAAAATGGCTTACTCTCTACAACTTGGCATCATTATGTTGTTCTGAAATTTAAAAAAGTCTTATTTTATATAGGATTTGAGTTGGGGATCAGATCCCAACTTCTCCCCAAGATCTGGCCTCAATTTGGGCTCCAGATCCTCCAAAAATGGGCAAAATCCCATTAAAATAGGGATAATATATATTAAAAAATATCAATATATAGTTTAAAAACCACTTTTTCCAAGTATTGGGTGTGCGCCCCTATTCTCTGGGCTCCTGGTCATATGGTTGACCATGTGGCCACACACTAGAGTGTTAGGCCCATCGTTCCGTGTATGGTGCCCATGTGGCTAGTGCCATAGTTCTCGGCTCCCAGTCCTCTGCTCCTGGTCGACGAGTATCCCCCACCGACCGGGTGCTAACCCTCTCCTAGTCATTGTATTCACCAAAAAACTCAGGGAAATGGAAATCAGATTAAGCTATACCTGTCCGCTACCATGGTTAATGGAGGACCATTAAGCCATTCGGGTCGAGGAGGTCTCGTGTTTGAACCCGCCAGAGGTGCAACCAATTTTTTTACTAGGCCCTTTTTGGCCTAGCCCAGGGTTCCATGTGGCACCAATGTATTGGGACACATGTCACCCTGCCATTGGCTTGTACCAATCCAGTCAGTTGTATAATCACCTGTCAGTCAACCTGCACAGTCAACACACCTGCCACGTGTCACTCCCGGAGGAAGCCACCTATCTCCCAGCTCAGGATTGTACTACCATGTGTTTGACCCAGATCCTTCCACATCACTTCCATGTGTCTATGTATCACTAGGGCACGTGGACCGTACTACTACGTGTCAGTTTCGTACAGTGCCACGTGTCAATTTTTTACCGGTCCAAATCACCCCTGAAAATGGAAAATATGACTACCACGTGGCATGTTTGAGTCCTACCATGTCAGCATGTTGACGTCATCATGACATCATGTTGAAATCATCTTCCATGTCATGCCGACGTTAGTAGTATGGACTGTTGACTTTGAATTTGACTTTTTGCTTATTTGGGAAAAATTTTGGACTGTGATAACTTTCGCATACAAAGTCCATTTTAAGAAAAGAATATACTGTCAGAATTGGCACGACGAGCACTATGTGATGGCGCTAGTTTCATTTGAATATGAGAAATTTGAATTTTTGGTCTTCTTTAATCCATTTGGATCACACCTCCCCACTGAGACCTTTTGTTCCTCCAAAAGGATATTAACCAGACATCAAGTGTGGGATAGGCCTTCCCACTTGTCCTTTGTCTATCAAATATGTCTTGTGCACTTGTCACATCATGATCAATTATAAAAAAACATGATAATTGAACACATATTGTTATCCATATTCATTCGTTCATGTCCTTCTGAACCCACTACCATCCATGTAGAAAATATTAGCAACGATAACCATATCATAAACATGATTGAAAATGAACCAATTTGTTTGTTCTTCTTTACAAGCTTGCATGACAAAAGCTCATCTTGAAGCAAAGTATGGCTAGATCTACATGCTACAACCATTTTTCTTTCTTGCTTAAGATCAATTGATACATTTATAGTTGTTTTTCTTTCATAAGTTGCCTTCTTTAATTGTTCCATTGTTAAACAAGATTAATTCCCTTTGATATGATGAGCATGCACAACATATTTTGTCCCTTCTTTAGTTAAGTGATATTGATTATGTTCCTTGAAGAAGATTGTTTTGCGATCATATAAATAAGGGTTACCCAAGACCATTCCACATGCTTATAGTGGTACCACATCACATATTAATTCATCCACAAACTTAGATGTAATTGCAAACATTATGATACATTTGTTTGTTATAGGCAATTTGTGATTTTTTCTTATCCAATTTAGTGAGTAGGGTTTGTGATGTATCTTAGTTTTTAATCCAAATTGCTTAACCACTTCTTCTAAAATTAAGTTAGCTTGATATCCACTATCTAACAAAGTGTTGATCTTGGTATGTTTCATAATGACCCTTATATGAAACAATCTACTTATTGAATCATAACCATCACCAATTTTACCTGACAACCCAACTGCTGTGATTTTAGTCTCATCACCTGAATATGACCCCAAGTCTATTGGTTGTGATGTTGCTGCAACTTTTTGCCTCCCTTTCCTCTCTTTAAACCACTTTGTCTTCTTCTCTGGGTGCAATTTCCAACAATGTTCATCATCGTGCCCTTCTTTCTTGCAATTCTTGTAAGAGAGCTTCTCTTCCTTCACTGTCGTTGAGTTTGATTTCTTCACATTCCCTTTTCCTTTTCCTTCCTTCTTTGAAGATGGTTCCCCTGATACACCAACTCCAATTTTCCCTACTTCAATATACGTCGCATGAACATAAGCCTCATCAAGATTAGTAGGTCCAAACATAAACATTGTATTACGAATATGTGCAAGAAAACCTCCTATATACTTCATTAGAGTTTCTTGTGTATGCAATGGAATATTTAACATCAAATCCATCTTACGAAATGCATCTATGTATTCTTGCACCGATTTTTCTTTTCTTAATTTAAGACTTTTCCCTTCAATTAAATCCTTCTCCTTATACCCCAAAGGATAGAATTGTTTTCTAAGTGCAAAAATAAAATCTTTCCATGATGGAAATACATTACCAATTTGTTGGGTACCATGTTGTAACTTACTCTGCCACTAGATGAGTGTTGTGCCAACAAGACGAACCGATGCCAATTTGATCTTGGTTGCCTCATCATTGATTTGTTGCACACTGAAATATACCTACATCTTTCTGACCCAGTTATCAATATTCTCAGCATTGACTTATCCATTATACATGGGCAACTCGAATTTCACATCAAGTTTAAGTAATGGCATGTCAGGCTTATGTTTATGAGAATGTTTTCTTGCAGAAGTAGGTTTTGAACTTGTACTTGAAGAAGAAGAAGAAGATGGAGATGAAGGAGGTGAAGGAGGAGATTTTGGAGGGTCCTCTCCTTCTTCACTTTTGTCGTTGTTTGAATATTTCCCTTGAACAGGTCTCTTCCGTTCCAAGTAATCACCATACAATACTTTTACCATCTTCGATATGGAAAATAAAGTTTTTTGAAACTCTCTTTCGTTTTGAGAAAGTCCTTCTTTCGATGCCATCTTCTCACTTTGATATGTCCTCTTTCTTGATCCATTCTCAAGATCTCCTTCTACAAGCTCTCCTTCACCACAACTTAAATTTTCCTTGGTGATCATGCATACTAAAAACAACCAACTGTCAACCTTCTCTGATACCACTTGATCCGAAATGATATTTTAAATGACTTGGTTAAGTATTTTTCATGAGTTGATTTACCATTTAGAAATTAAAGAGAAGAAGAAGATTTTTTTAATGAAATAATGTTGCATCCATCACAAATAATACAGAACAGAAAATGAGCATTAAGAACAACAAACCATAATGCCAAAACTTGATAACGGAGTTCGACAAAGTTGCCTACGTCTCCTGACCTGTCTTCAGTGGGGGATAATTTATTATTAATATTCAATGCTTCAAAATTACATTAGAATTAAATCAATTTGTTCTCAGAATGACACAAAAATGTTATTCTCTTTCTCATGAACTCAACTCAACAGACCACACTAAAAAGGTGGAGTAGAACTCCCCAAAATGGCCTCCAAAGCTCCGCTACTCTTCTGGCTTCCCTGCATAAAAATGGCTGACTCTCTACAACTTGGCATCATTTTGTTGTTCAGAACTTTTAAAAAGGCTTGGTTTATATAGGATTTGATTTGGGTATCAGATCCCAACTTCTCACCAAGATCTGGCCTCAATTTGGGCTCCAGATCCTCCAAAAATGGGAAAAATCCCATTAAAACGGGAACAATATATATTAAAAAATATTAATATATAGTTTTAAAACCACTTTTTCCAAGTATTGGGCGTGCGCCCCTATTCTCTGGTCTCCTGGTCATATGGTTGGCCATGTGGTCATGCGCTAGAGTGTTAGGCCCTCGGTCTTTAGCCCACGGTTCTGAGTATGGAGCCCATGTGGCCAACGCCTTGGTTCTCGGTCCCCATTGCTCTGCTCTTGATCACATGGAAGGTGCCATGGTCAATGGGTATCCCCCATCAACCGGGCGCTAACCCTCTCATGATCATCGCATTCATGAAAAAACTCGGGGAAATGGAAATTGGGTTAAGCCTTGCCTGTCTGTTGTCATGGTTAGTGGAGAATCGTTAATCCATTTGCGTCGAGGAGGTCTCGTGTTCGAACCCACCAAAGGTGCAACCAAATTTTTGACTCGACCCTTTTTGGTCTAACCTAGGGTGTAACATGGAACCACTGTATTGGGCCATGTGTCACCCTCCCACTGGCTCGTACCAACCCAGTCAGCCTGCACAGTTAGCACACTTGCCATGTGTCATGCCCGGAGGAAGCCACCTATCTGCCAGCTCAGGACAGTATTGCCACATGTCTAACCTAGATCCTGCCACGTCACTTCCACGTGTCTATCTGTCATTGGGCCACATGGACCGTACTGCCATGTTTCAATTCCATACAGTGTCACGTGTCAAATTTTTACCAGTCCAAATCACCCTTGAAAATTCCAAATCCGATTTCCACGTGGCACATCCTAGTGCTGCCACATCAACATGCTGACATCATCTACAATGTCATGCTGACATACTGCTGACATCAACAGTATGGACTATTGACTTTGACTTTGACATTTTTCTTATTTGGGAAAAACTTCAAACTGTGATAACTTTCGCATACGGAGTCCATTTTCGAAAAAGAATATACTGCCAAAATTGGTGCGATGAGCACTACACGATGGCATTGGTTTCTCCCAAATCCAAGAAATTTGAATTTTTGGCCTTCTTGGATCCATTTGGATCAGTCATGGAGTCATCATCATTATGCCTTTCCCAATAACCTTTCCACCAATATTCGACATGGGGAAGGGATTTAAGGAGCACAAAGGTGATCTTTTCATTGTTGGAAATTTTTTGAATAGAGTAATAACCCTCTAGTAGATTTAACCATTTCTCTATATAATGTGCATTTATTTGGCCTTCAAATAAATGGATATCAAAGTTAACTTGTACCTTGAAAGGTGCCATACCTTCGAAATGGATGATTTTTTAGGATGCCTCGCCCACAGTTGGTTTTCATTGAAGGATCTAGGTGAAGTTTCTATCATCTCGTTCCTCTGTTGCACGAGGGATTCCCCAAGAAACACCTTGAAAGTATCTCATGCTCCATCATCTCTCTTTTCTTCTACCATGGGAGGTTCCTTGAGTCGGTGATAGTGGTCATCCTCAAGTGAAAATAGCTCGAGACCCAACACTCTATACCCTTACCTCATCAAGGACATGCATCAAGAAATAACAAGGAGTGGATTTCTCTAATTCCATTGATTCGAATTGTATAGGGGAAAACACACACAAAAATATAGCAAAGAGCATAATAATACAGTGAAACACAACTTCTATTAATGAATAAAATAGCAAGATATTGCATATTCAAAACTGGCTAGAATGGTAGAAATAAGTTAATGCATTATTGAATACCAATACAATACATTGTGACTCCATTATATAGATTCTACATGATGGAAAGAGATATAACTTATTCCAACCATAGAAGAAGAGGTTGAGAGAATATCTCAACCACACACCAAACTAGGATCTTATCAAACAACCTCCACTCACTCAATCTCATCTAGACACTAAGTTATACTCACAGGTCATCTTATCATGTCACCTTCTCAACAGGTCATGAGAACAATCATACACCAAGAAACAAGTATGAGTTACATTTTCCAACACACCCCCTTAATGAATATGTGTTGATTGTATCTTCGGTCCTTTTGTTTTCTCTTGATGATTGTGTTTTTTGATTGCTATTACTGGTATATTATTCATTTTTATGCTCTCGTCACTCTGGGATTTATCCATGAAATTTTATGTGTCTTTCTCTTGTACCTACATAAATTAGATTATTGATGTCCATATAAAAAACAATTAATCTACCGAGATACATGGGTACCAAACACTATACTCGCCAGTTCTATAGAAATAATTTTCATCTATGTGGTTCATCAATATATTAAATTATCCCTTAATCACACTTTGGTCCCACACACTCTGAGATTCATAACTTGGTCCCACAAACTTTGAGATTCTTCCATCTCGCATTCCCCCTGAATCGATTACTCTTTCTTCTTC
>ML790622.1:501113-537082 GCA_009831015.1 Picea engelmannii | reverse complement strand
CTAGACTAGATATGTAATCCATGGAGATGGAATTTGAGGGATTATTAGGGATAGGAAGAGGAGTGTAAAACCCATGCTTTTTAATGACACATTTTTCAATGGCACAAGTAGAGTATGATCTGATATACTTGTTGGCATCCGATCGAAGCCTCAACCAATAAAAGTACTTGTGTATCATACCCACCGTATTTTCCACACAAAAATATCTTGCCAACCAATTGTAATGAACTTCCAAAATTAGTTTTGCATGCTCACTTGAAGGAACACATAGATGGTCCAAATGACATAATAGTCCATCCTAGATATGAAAATATACAATTGGTGTGTCTGCGCCCAGTGTTTTGTATGAAAGTATACAACTAGTGTGTCGAGGCCACCTAGAGGCATCATGGCCACAAGAGTTTAGTATTGTGGTTAGTTTCACAACTGGAGATTGATTGAGACAATCATTAACTTGGTTGGTGCTACCCTTATTATATTTATTGTTTAGGTGGGACTATTGTAGGTAGGTGGACTACTTTTGTGGCGGTCATTTTGTAATGTTCCCTTCATTTGCAAGATCAATGTGGATTGGTCTCCTTCCTTAGAAAGTAATGCTCCCATCAGTGACATGATTGTATAATGGATTACATATCCTTATAATAGGTGGGGTAATTTCAGATAACATCTAATAGTATCTCACTGTGGTAGGCCATTGGATGACCATGTTGAGTGAGGACTACACTAATCGCATGGTCTGAAGAATCTATCTCAATCTCAAAGGGTTGTTGCAAATCTGGCAAGGTGAGTACAGGCGTTGAACATAAGCAATGTTTCATATCCTCAAATAATTTTTTTTGTGACTTGTTCCAAACAAACTTGGCCTTGATCCACCCTTGGTGATGTGGATGAGGGGCCAAGCAACATGGGAGAACCTAAACACAAACTTGTGATAGAAGTTGGCCAGGTCTAAGAAATTGCAAAGCTCAATTAGAGTCATTGGGGTCATTCAGTCGTGAATGACTTGGATCTTGGCTAGATCCACATGCACACCATGTTCATCCATGATGTATCCTAGATATTGAATGTTATACATGCCAAATGAGTATTTCTTTATATTAGCATATAAATTATGTTGTAGTAGGGTGTTGAGGACCTATTAAATGTGTTGCAAATGTTCTACCCAACTTTTAATGAATATGAGGATGTCATCCATATATATGACCACAAAATAATTGGTGAATGATTGTAGGATGTTGTACATCATCCCCATGAAAGTTGTTGTAGAATTAGTTAAGCCAAAACACATGACCAACCACTCAAAAAGTCCTTCTTTGTACTTGAGAAAGTATTGCATACATCGGTTTTCTCAATGAGTACTTGGTGATAGCCCAACTTCATATCAATATTGCTAAATTACTTTGCACCCTCGTGTTGGTCAAGAAGGTTTTCAATCTGGGGAATGGGATACCAGTTTCATACTGTGATTTTGTTTATAGCTCTGCAATCAATACATAGTCTCCATGTCTCATCTTTCTTTTTTGCCAACACAATCGAGCTCCTGCAAGGTGAGGAGCTTGGTCAAATGTGCCCTTTTTGGATTAAATATTGAATTTCGATTTTGATTTCTTCATTTTCCGTGGGAGATCACTTGTACACTAGGTTTTTAGGTAAATCAATTTAATGCTTGACATGGCAGTGTAGAGGTACCCAGGTGGGTGAGGTGATGATATCTCTGTAATATTCCACTACTTCATCTACCTGCTTTTTCTATGCAATGAGACCCTATGTAAGGGTTGTTGATGGCATGGTGATATTTTTTTCACCTTCATAGTGAACCATGAAGAGGACAATTTTTTCAATTTGGGAGATTACCTTCTTAAATTTCTTGGTTGTGATTAAAGAGACTATGGTAGTTGGAACGACCTCGGGTATCCTGTAGATTTATCTTCCAAAAGTAACAATGGAATTGTGAGGAATTCATATACAACATGATGTTTCCACATATATGAATTTCCTGAAAGAAAATTGCAAACTCTGAGTGGGGAAATATCACACAACACCTCATCTTTGAAGGGATTGATGACGTATTATAGGCAGCATTGTTGGATGACATGAAGGTCTCATACCTAGCTCAACCAACCGATGTTGTATGGTTGGGGATGTGGCATTGTCGCCATCTTCAATCTCTTGATGACCTTGGTTAATATCAGGTTCTTCTGGCTCCCACTGACAACAATGAAATGTAGTGGGGTCCCCTTCACCCACATCTGTGAATGGGATAGGTGCTCCCCCTCCTCAAGCTCATATGACTCGTTTGGTTGGATATTTACGATTGTGATGGTAGCACTAGGTTATACATCGATGATCCTCTTTCCCTTATCCTTCTCCAAATCAGATTCCAAGCCAAGGTTTTACTCTTTTTCATTAATCTCAGCCAACAATAATTGTTTCGAGTGACACTCATCAGTGTTGTGCCAAGGGATGTTGTGGAACTCACACCACTTTCCAATGTCCTTATTTGACTTCCCATTACCCTTATTTTCTTGTTGCTTGGACTGGTTTTCTTGAGGTTGACTCTCCTTGATCCGTCCCTTGTTATGTGAGTTAGGGACTCCTTTACCATGCTTTTGTTGTGGCGAATTGGAAAACTTGAACTCATGCTTATTCCTCTGCTTGAATTTATACTCGAGTTTGATAACATATCGATAATTGACTCCTAGCAAGGAGATGCCCAAGAAATACATATCTATTTGGATGTACATGTGTGGGCTACTATGGTACTTCAAAACCAGGTATCACTCGGAGTCTCTAACACCTAGATTTGAGTACAAGGTATGGAAGATATTGGTGTACTTTGGCATCGTTTGGTCTCTCTCTTGACGTAGAGTTGTCCATATCGTGTACTGGTCATCATAATTTCCAACATGGTAGAATTATTCCTTGAGGGAATCAACAAAGGCCACCCAAATGGGTCTCTTCCCAAATGTCATTGATCCGAAATGATCTTTTAAATGACTTGGTTAAGTATTTTGTGTGAGTTGATTTACCATTTAGAAATTAAAGAGAAGAAGAAGAAGTTTTTAATGAAAGAATGTTGCAGCCATCATAAATAATACAGAACCGAAGATGATCATTAAGAACAGAAAAAAATAACGTCAAAACTTGATAACGGAGTTTGACCAAGTTGCCTACATCTCTGGACCTGTCTTCAGTGGGGGAGGATTTCTTATTAATCTTCAATGCTTCAAAAGTACATCATAATTAAATCAATTTGTTCTATGAATAAAAAAAAAATGTTTTTCTCTGTCTCAGGAACTCAACGCAACAGACGACACTGAAAAAGGTGGAGTAGAACTCCCAGAAATGGCCTCTAAAGATTCGCTACTCTTCTGGCTTCCCTGCATAAAAATGGCTTACTCTCTACAACTTGGCATCATTATGTTGTTCTGAAATTTAAAAAAGTCTTATTTTATATAGGATTTGAGTTGGGGATCAGATCCCAACTTCTCCCCAAGATCTGGCCTCAATTTGGGCTCCAGATCCTCCAAAAATGGGCAAAATCCCATTAAAATAGGGATAATATATATTAAAAAATATCAATATATAGTTTAAAAACCACTTTTTCCAAGTATTGGGTGTGCGCCCCTATTCTCTGGGCTCCTGGTCATATGGTTGACCATGTGGCCACACACTAGAGTGTTAGGCCCATCGTTCCGTGTATGGTGCCCATGTGGCTAGTGCCATAGTTCTCGGCTCCCAGTCCTCTGCTCCTGGTCGACGAGTATCCCCCACCGACCGGGTGCTAACCCTCTCCTAGTCATTGTATTCACCAAAAAACTCAGGGAAATGGAAATCAGATTAAGCTATACCTGTCCGCTACCATGGTTAATGGAGGACCATTAAGCCATTCGGGTCGAGGAGGTCTCGTGTTTGAACCCGCCAGAGGTGCAACCAATTTTTTTACTAGGCCCTTTTTGGCCTAGCCCAGGGTTCCATGTGGCACCAATGTATTGGGACACATGTCACCCTGCCATTGGCTTGTACCAATCCAGTCAGTTGTATAATCACCTGTCAGTCAACCTGCACAGTCAACACACCTGCCACGTGTCACTCCCGGAGGAAGCCACCTATCTCCCAGCTCAGGATTGTACTACCATGTGTTTGACCCAGATCCTTCCACATCACTTCCATGTGTCTATGTATCACTAGGGCACGTGGACCGTACTACTACGTGTCAGTTTCGTACAGTGCCACGTGTCAATTTTTTACCGGTCCAAATCACCCCTGAAAATGGAAAATATGACTACCACGTGGCATGTTTGAGTCCTACCATGTCAGCATGTTGACGTCATCATGACATCATGTTGAAATCATCTTCCATGTCATGCCGACGTTAGTAGTATGGACTGTTGACTTTGAATTTGACTTTTTGCTTATTTGGGAAAAATTTTGGACTGTGATAACTTTCGCATACAAAGTCCATTTTAAGAAAAGAATATACTGTCAGAATTGGCACGACGAGCACTATGTGATGGCGCTAGTTTCATTTGAATATGAGAAATTTGAATTTTTGGTCTTCTTTAATCCATTTGGATCACACCTCCCCACTGAGACCTTTTGTTCCTCCAAAAGGATATTAACCAGACATCAAGTGTGGGATAGGCCTTCCCACTTGTCCTTTGTCTATCAAATATGTCTTGTGCACTTGTCACATCATGATCAATTATAAAAAAACATGATAATTGAACACATATTGTTATCCATATTCATTCGTTCATGTCCTTCTGAACCCACTACCATCCATGTAGAAAATATTAGCAACGATAACCATATCATAAACATGATTGAAAATGAACCAATTTGTTTGTTCTTCTTTACAAGCTTGCATGACAAAAGCTCATCTTGAAGCAAAGTATGGCTAGATCTACATGCTACAACCATTTTTCTTTCTTGCTTAAGATCAATTGATACATTTATAGTTGTTTTTCTTTCATAAGTTGCCTTCTTTAATTGTTCCATTGTTAAACAAGATTAATTCCCTTTGATATGATGAGCATGCACAACATATTTTGTCCCTTCTTTAGTTAAGTGATATTGATTATGTTCCTTGAAGAAGATTGTTTTGCGATCATATAAATAAGGGTTACCCAAGACCATTCCACATGCTTATAGTGGTACCACATCACATATTAATTCATCCACAAACTTAGATGTAATTGCAAACATTATGATACATTTGTTTGTTATAGGCAATTTGTGATTTTTTCTTATCCAATTTAGTGAGTAGGGTTTGTGATGTATCTTAGTTTTTAATCCAAATTGCTTAACCACTTCTTCTAAAATTAAGTTAGCTTGATATCCACTATCTAACAAAGTGTTGATCTTGGTATGTTTCATAATGACCCTTATATGAAACAATCTACTTATTGAATCATAACCATCACCAATTTTACCTGACAACCCAACTGCTGTGATTTTAGTCTCATCACCTGAATATGACCCCAAGTCTATTGGTTGTGATGTTGCTGCAACTTTTTGCCTCCCTTTCCTCTCTTTAAACCACTTTGTCTTCTTCTCTGGGTGCAATTTCCAACAATGTTCATCATCGTGCCCTTCTTTCTTGCAATTCTTGTAAGAGAGCTTCTCTTCCTTCACTGTCGTTGAGTTTGATTTCTTCACATTCCCTTTTCCTTTTCCTTCCTTCTTTGAAGATGGTTCCCCTGATACACCAACTCCAATTTTCCCTACTTCAATATACGTCGCATGAACATAAGCCTCATCAAGATTAGTAGGTCCAAACATAAACATTGTATTACGAATATGTGCAAGAAAACCTCCTATATACTTCATTAGAGTTTCTTGTGTATGCAATGGAATATTTAACATCAAATCCATCTTACGAAATGCATCTATGTATTCTTGCACCGATTTTTCTTTTCTTAATTTAAGACTTTTCCCTTCAATTAAATCCTTCTCCTTATACCCCAAAGGATAGAATTGTTTTCTAAGTGCAAAAATAAAATCTTTCCATGATGGAAATACATTACCAATTTGTTGGGTACCATGTTGTAACTTACTCTGCCACTAGATGAGTGTTGTGCCAACAAGACGAACCGATGCCAATTTGATCTTGGTTGCCTCATCATTGATTTGTTGCACACTGAAATATACCTACATCTTTCTGACCCAGTTATCAATATTCTCAGCATTGACTTATCCATTATACATGGGCAACTCGAATTTCACATCAAGTTTAAGTAATGGCATGTCAGGCTTATGTTTATGAGAATGTTTTCTTGCAGAAGTAGGTTTTGAACTTGTACTTGAAGAAGAAGAAGAAGATGGAGATGAAGGAGGTGAAGGAGGAGATTTTGGAGGGTCCTCTCCTTCTTCACTTTTGTCGTTGTTTGAATATTTCCCTTGAACAGGTCTCTTCCGTTCCAAGTAATCACCATACAATACTTTTACCATCTTCGATATGGAAAATAAAGTTTTTTGAAACTCTCTTTCGTTTTGAGAAAGTCCTTCTTTCGATGCCATCTTCTCACTTTGATATGTCCTCTTTCTTGATCCATTCTCAAGATCTCCTTCTACAAGCTCTCCTTCACCACAACTTAAATTTTCCTTGGTGATCATGCATACTAAAAACAACCAACTGTCAACCTTCTCTGATACCACTTGATCCGAAATGATATTTTAAATGACTTGGTTAAGTATTTTTCATGAGTTGATTTACCATTTAGAAATTAAAGAGAAGAAGAAGATTTTTTTAATGAAATAATGTTGCATCCATCACAAATAATACAGAACAGAAAATGAGCATTAAGAACAACAAACCATAATGCCAAAACTTGATAACGGAGTTCGACAAAGTTGCCTACGTCTCCTGACCTGTCTTCAGTGGGGGATAATTTATTATTAATATTCAATGCTTCAAAATTACATTAGAATTAAATCAATTTGTTCTCAGAATGACACAAAAATGTTATTCTCTTTCTCATGAACTCAACTCAACAGACCACACTAAAAAGGTGGAGTAGAACTCCCCAAAATGGCCTCCAAAGCTCCGCTACTCTTCTGGCTTCCCTGCATAAAAATGGCTGACTCTCTACAACTTGGCATCATTTTGTTGTTCAGAACTTTTAAAAAGGCTTGGTTTATATAGGATTTGATTTGGGTATCAGATCCCAACTTCTCACCAAGATCTGGCCTCAATTTGGGCTCCAGATCCTCCAAAAATGGGAAAAATCCCATTAAAACGGGAACAATATATATTAAAAAATATTAATATATAGTTTTAAAACCACTTTTTCCAAGTATTGGGCGTGCGCCCCTATTCTCTGGTCTCCTGGTCATATGGTTGGCCATGTGGTCATGCGCTAGAGTGTTAGGCCCTCGGTCTTTAGCCCACGGTTCTGAGTATGGAGCCCATGTGGCCAACGCCTTGGTTCTCGGTCCCCATTGCTCTGCTCTTGATCACATGGAAGGTGCCATGGTCAATGGGTATCCCCCATCAACCGGGCGCTAACCCTCTCATGATCATCGCATTCATGAAAAAACTCGGGGAAATGGAAATTGGGTTAAGCCTTGCCTGTCTGTTGTCATGGTTAGTGGAGAATCGTTAATCCATTTGCGTCGAGGAGGTCTCGTGTTCGAACCCACCAAAGGTGCAACCAAATTTTTGACTCGACCCTTTTTGGTCTAACCTAGGGTGTAACATGGAACCACTGTATTGGGCCATGTGTCACCCTCCCACTGGCTCGTACCAACCCAGTCAGCCTGCACAGTTAGCACACTTGCCATGTGTCATGCCCGGAGGAAGCCACCTATCTGCCAGCTCAGGACAGTATTGCCACATGTCTAACCTAGATCCTGCCACGTCACTTCCACGTGTCTATCTGTCATTGGGCCACATGGACCGTACTGCCATGTTTCAATTCCATACAGTGTCACGTGTCAAATTTTTACCAGTCCAAATCACCCTTGAAAATTCCAAATCCGATTTCCACGTGGCACATCCTAGTGCTGCCACATCAACATGCTGACATCATCTACAATGTCATGCTGACATACTGCTGACATCAACAGTATGGACTATTGACTTTGACTTTGACATTTTTCTTATTTGGGAAAAACTTCAAACTGTGATAACTTTCGCATACGGAGTCCATTTTCGAAAAAGAATATACTGCCAAAATTGGTGCGATGAGCACTACACGATGGCATTGGTTTCTCCCAAATCCAAGAAATTTGAATTTTTGGCCTTCTTGGATCCATTTGGATCAGTCATGGAGTCATCATCATTATGCCTTTCCCAATAACCTTTCCACCAATATTCGACATGGGGAAGGGATTTAAGGAGCACAAAGGTGATCTTTTCATTGTTGGAAATTTTTTGAATAGAGTAATAACCCTCTAGTAGATTTAACCATTTCTCTATATAATGTGCATTTATTTGGCCTTCAAATAAATGGATATCAAAGTTAACTTGTACCTTGAAAGGTGCCATACCTTCGAAATGGATGATTTTTTAGGATGCCTCGCCCACAGTTGGTTTTCATTGAAGGATCTAGGTGAAGTTTCTATCATCTCGTTCCTCTGTTGCACGAGGGATTCCCCAAGAAACACCTTGAAAGTATCTCATGCTCCATCATCTCTCTTTTCTTCTACCATGGGAGGTTCCTTGAGTCGGTGATAGTGGTCATCCTCAAGTGAAAATAGCTCGAGACCCAACACTCTATACCCTTACCTCATCAAGGACATGCATCAAGAAATAACAAGGAGTGGATTTCTCTAATTCCATTGATTCGAATTGTATAGGGGAAAACACACACAAAAATATAGCAAAGAGCATAATAATACAGTGAAACACAACTTCTATTAATGAATAAAATAGCAAGATATTGCATATTCAAAACTGGCTAGAATGGTAGAAATAAGTTAATGCATTATTGAATACCAATACAATACATTGTGACTCCATTATATAGATTCTACATGATGGAAAGAGATATAACTTATTCCAACCATAGAAGAAGAGGTTGAGAGAATATCTCAACCACACACCAAACTAGGATCTTATCAAACAACCTCCACTCACTCAATCTCATCTAGACACTAAGTTATACTCACAGGTCATCTTATCATGTCACCTTCTCAACAGGTCATGAGAACAATCATACACCAAGAAACAAGTATGAGTTACATTTTCCAACACACCCCCTTAATGAATATGTGTTGATTGTATCTTCGGTCCTTTTGTTTTCTCTTGATGATTGTGTTTTTTGATTGCTATTACTGGTATATTATTCATTTTTATGCTCTCGTCACTCTGGGATTTATCCATGAAATTTTATGTGTCTTTCTCTTGTACCTACATAAATTAGATTATTGATGTCCATATAAAAAACAATTAATCTACCGAGATACATGGGTACCAAACACTATACTCGCCAGTTCTATAGAAATAATTTTCATCTATGTGGTTCATCAATATATTAAATTATCCCTTAATCACACTTTGGTCCCACACACTCTGAGATTCATAACTTGGTCCCACAAACTTTGAGATTCTTCCATCTCGCATTCCCCCTGAATCGATTACTCTTTCTTCTTCAACCTTCATCGAGCTTAGGTTACGGGTACACATGTCACCCACGTACCTCTCATAATGGTCTATTCCACAACTTGATCCACATCCTCTCTATTCATAAGAGGGATAACTACGTGAAAATCTGCACCACAACATGTATGCCTGAACAACGGGAATATGGCTTACAAAAAACCTGGGGAAATTAGCTTGTTTATGGCTATGCTTTACAACTTGGACCAAAACCCTAGGGTTTCGGGTGCAACCGATCATGCACCCCCCGCATCATTAATTCAGGTACAATAAGCATTAAAAAATGATTTAAAAAGGTTACCAATTATATGCCCAATATACAAGCCCATTACAAACTAATATCATATTCATCTCACCACCATCACTTCCACTTTGCCTCTTCATCTTGACTTTGCCTGGATTTTCCACATCCTTGTTCAATATTTGTATTGGATACCATACTTCAAATCTCATTTGTTAGAGTAGTTAATTCTAACAAAACAACTATACCCATATTGAGTTAGTTAAGCTCAACAAGGTTCAATGCATTTGTACAAGACTCCAAAATATAAATAAATAATTTTTCACATTACCAAAGCACCAAATGTATTTTCACCATCTAGGCCACATATGCCATAGATACCAATAGGGTGGCCACCACCTATCAACCCAAAAAAATATATTTCATGGCCTATGTTACACATTATTTTGGTCACTCTGGTGGTGTCTCTATAGTTATGTGTTTAGGCTCTCATAAGGACCTTTTCCCTGAGAAAAGTGATTATTGTCTTCTTCCATAAAACATATTTTTAAGATGAGTTCGTAAGATGACTATGTTGTAGTGTGCAATAATATTGATTCTCACAGGAAACTCTATACCTAGCCTGCGAGGTGTTCTCATTCTGCTCTATAGGTAGGGTGCAAACTTATTTTAAAGCTTAAAAGGAAGAGGATGTTATGAAGGTTCTAGAAGAGGATCTTCTAGAAAATGAGTTGGCATTTGCATGGTTAGCATCCTACTGACTTCTCAGATTTAGTGGGATCATCCTCATCCCTTTAACCATCTCTCCTTCTCCTATATAATGAAGGGTTTCTCAAGGAAGAGGTTAAGCAATATTGAATGGAGAATTGATGAAAGAATTGTGTGAGGAACCATGTTTGAATTGAAGCTTGAGGTCTCCATTTGTCCATCAAGCCATATTGGATCTTCTTCATGCAAGTGTACAGAAAGTGTGTGTGTTGGAACCAAGGACCCCTGAAAGGAATCTTACGACATCAAGGCGATATGGTTGTATCTTCTACTTTAATTTAATACAATACAGTGGCATGCCCCTTTCCCATAAAATCACTCTTATTTTATCGCATAACTCCTTGATCATATGCATAGGTTGTCATTGAATATACTTTGCTATCTTCACTTCGGTTGGTTTGTGTTGTCTTGGACTTGATCTCACAAGAGCACCGGAGCGAAGTAGGAACAACAAAGACCTAAGGAAGCAATATAAAGGTATGTCACTCATTCCTTCTTGGTAGTAGATTTGATGATTACAACTTAGGGAAAGAGTCATGTCCTATCCTGTTTTTTTCTAGATCCAGGTGGATCTAGGGAGATCTGTTAGTATCTGCATATACCAATTTATGATGAAGACTACGAGGAATTTTATGCAAAGGGATTCATCTCACTCACCTTTGCCCTCGTATGGACGAAGCCTCGAAATTACTGGAAGACATGACTATTTCACAGCCTCACCTTCCAGCTGATTATCACAAGATTACTCTTGACCCCCCTATAGTTGATGGAATGATCACTCTGGTCCCTTCGCCGGTCAATCCGATTGATCATATCATCAATATGGACATGTCCTTAGTTGAACCAGTTGACAAAGTGGTTTCTCCGATACCATCCTTGGTCAATCCCGCTCTCCCCCCAGAGAGTGAAACTAAAGCGGTCGATCTGATCCCATCCTCGGTTGATCCTACTCTTCCGTTAGAGAGTGTCACCCAAGTGGTCGATCCATTTCCATATGTCGACCCCATTCTCCCCTTGGAGACTAAAGCTTAAATGGTCGATCTGATCTTGTCATCGGTCGATCCTACTCTCCCGCTAGAGAGTAAACCCGATACTACCCATGTTTTTCTCGTTGATACAGAATATACCATGACGGTGGGTATTCCTCCTTCTCCCATGGAACCCCCTCCAAGTAATGAGGCCATCCGTTTTGATTGGGGTGTGCTAATTGGACCTCGTCTTCCCTCTCACATTCCTTTCCAGATTACAGTACAGGTTTGTGGTCGAGATGTTCCTCAGACATTGATAGATGAAGGTGCGTTCGTTAGTATTTTGTCCTCTTTTGCCTGGCAAGCTTTGGGTTTTCCTCAGCTTGTGTCGGTTACACAGAATCTGTTAGCTTTTAACAAAATAACTAGTCAACCTTTAGGGACCCTTCCTCAGTTTCCTATAACTTTGGGAGGGAAAACTGTCTTTATTGATGTCATGGTAGTCCAAGACCCCTTGGATTTTTCTTTACTCCTTGGGCAAGATTATGTCTATGCCGTGAAAGCTATTGTGTCTACTCTTTTTCGTGTGATATCTTTCCCTCATGATGGGTGAGTTGTGTCTATTGATTAACTTTCATTCATTGACCCCGACTGGATTTTCTCCCTAAATGGTTCTTATATGCAGATGGTATCACCCCTGCCACAGGTCAATTATGTGGTGTTGTTGCCCATGGCTTCAACTTCTGATGATTTAGATCTAGTAGTTGACACGGTGATCTCTTTGATAGGGTCTTTAGAGCCTTATCTCCTTACCCCTATCGCAGCCCTCGACATGGTGTCCTTCCAAAGTGTGTTTCTGCCTTCCAGTGAAGACCTCTTGGAATCCATGACCGAGTTTTGTCCCTTGACATGGTGTCCTTCCGGAGCATTGTCCTCTTGGAATCCATGATCAAGAAGAGAGACTTCAAGGATAGTTTTTGTGTCTCTGAGGAAACCTCGTTAAAAAATGAAACAAAGGTCTTTGAGCATGGTTTTCTAATTTCAAGCTCCTTAAAAAATGAAACCACTTACGAGGATAGTTTTTTCATCTCTGTGGAAACCTTGTTAAAAAATGAAACAAAGGTTACGAGCATATTTCTTCTCATGTGTCAAGCTCGTTAACAAATGAAAAAACTTCCCCCTCTCCATTTGGGTCAAGTCCTACATATAGTATTTGAAGCTTCATTTCATTCTCCTTCATAGTTGGATGAAACGAAGCTTGGGGGGAAATTATTTCAGCCTCTAGACTTCATGCTGAATTTAGAGCCGCTAGTTTCTTAAGCTGGGGGCTAAGTACCAACCATCCCTGTGTTAGGCATTGGGAAGTCCAAACATAGTTTTCTATGGTTTAATCTTGTGTAAAAATGAAACCACTTACCTCAAACATAGTTTCCTCTGGTTCAAGATTGTGTAAAAATGAAACTAGGTCCAAGCATAGTTTTGTTTTGTTTTAAAGCTGGCGTAAAAATGAAAACAATCCTGAGCTTAGTCTTTGTTCTTTCTCATGCTCGTAAATACATGAGAATAATTTACCAAGATTAATCTTTGTTCTTTCTCGTGCTCGTAAATAAATGAGAATGTAACCGAGTATACTTTTATCACTTTTTCAGACTCGTAAAGGTTATACGAAAAAGGACCCCCTTGGAGTTTCCTGTAAGCTCTTTTCAGACTCTCTAAACATGAAAAGATTGCTGAGTGACCTTGTTCTCTTCACGCTCATTAAAGTATTTCAAGAAAATGTCTGTTGAGCGATAGCTTATCTCTTTTTCTGTCTCATTAGACCACTTTACGAAAAAGGAACTGAGAGAGTTCTCTTTAAGTGTTTGTTAGACTCTATAAACATGAAAAACCCCCAAGTTTTCGTTCTTTGGACTCGTAAAAAAAACATCGAAACGCCCATATGGGACCGAACCACTCCTTCCTAGGGTTTGTTAAACATACTCCGAGGGACTCGTTCGAAGGATGAGCTTACATTACAAGCATATGTTATCCTCCTCAAGCTTGTGTAAAAATAAAGAGGTACTAGCCAGAAATGGTGGGAGAAAAATTGGGAAAGAAATGTGTCTAAACCTGTATTCCATGGAAGAGTCACCTTTGAACATGACACCCTTTCAATCTCTTTGTGTTTAGGTTGGAAAATCCACTTGTCTCTTGATCATACTCCTTTATAAGATTACAAATCGGTCTGTGATCCATGTTGTTGAGTCAGTGTTTCCAAGACAATTGTCATGTCGTCAATATGTTCAAAGAGAAGTTCAACCCATAAATCCTTCTATTACATCAACCATTTATGTAGTCCTTAAAGTCTTCTATTGCATCGGCCATCTCTGAGTTAGTCCTGAATCACTTGTTACTATGATCTACATCAAATCTTGTTATTTGTTTCATGTCATTGATGTGGGATACATTAAGGCCCTCCTGTGACGAGTCTTTTCCTGTCAACTTCAACTCATTATCCAGGAATTAGACTTAGAAAATAATTGGTACCTTGGAACTTGCATGCCTCAATGGCAGGTTTCCTCACTTTCGACAGTGGATTTTCATTATCGACCCCTGATCAAGAGATTCTGTCGAGTGTTCGACCTCATCTCATTGATTCACATTCGTTGGATTGTACTAGTGTACCTTGCGATTCATTGACATTAATGGTGATTTCCCTCGCACTTGTTAATGGTATACACTAATGACCGATAATCAAGTGGTTTCTACCATGTTTGACTTCGACACATATATTCGCATGGTTAGATTCGTACTATAGAGTGGTGGAGATGAAGACCCTAGATCTTTTCTGACAGATTCAGGTTGCGTTGGAGTATATTTAGTTTGTATTGTTGCATAGATCCACATTGTATGTCTTGTGGCTATGTTCAAATTTGAGTCTTTAACACATAGATCCACAGTGTATTTTTGGTGGCTATGTTCAGAATTGAGTCATATTGGCATGGATCCACAGTGTATGTTTGGCGGCCATGACATGTCTTACTTGACATGGATCTTCGCATGTCGACATTTATGCTCCGATTCATTTGTATTTTGAGTATGGGAATGCCTACCTCAGTGATGATATATTATTGTACTATATTTCCTTGTTTGTTGGCAGGTTTTCGATCCACTGTTCCTTGTTCCATACATACACTCGACAAAGTATTTCAACTATCACTCTATTCTAACTTAATACTTTGGGGGGCTCTCTGTTACACATTATTTTCGTCATTCCTATGACCGTTAATGATGTGAAACTATTTGTTTCCTTTAGAGGGGTCAGTGGCCTGAGTTCCTAAAGAAAGAAGAGAGAAGAACTTTTCCTGAGAAAAGAAGTTGCATTTTCCTTTATGAAAACCCTATTAAAGATGATTTTTGCATGCTGCACTATGGATAGGTGCGAGAATGCCTGATTCTTGTAGGCTACACCATAGTTGGGTTGCGAGAGGTTCGCAAGTTGCTCTATAAGCAGGGTGCGAGAATTCTCATACGTGGGAAAAACGAGCATCTTCTTGATGCTTCTAGAAGGATAAACTTCCATGGTGAGGTGGCATCTGAATGGTTTGGATCTTAATCTCTTTCATGATTCGGTGGGATCATCCTAACCTCCTCACCTTATCCTCTTCAGCTTATAAAAGGAGAGGAGCTCTCATGGAGAAAGTTGGCTTGGATGAGATTAGCTTTTTAGATTTTGAGTTTTTCTTTTGGGATTAGCTTGGATTGGATTGAGCTTTGCAGATTGTTAGCTTGGCTAGATGAGCCATTTTGTCAAGATAGATTGTGAATATTATTAGATCTATGATCTCAGAATTCTTGGAGTGGAAGTGTGTGGGAAACAAAGGACAGTTGGAAGGGACCTTACAACATCAAGGCCATGGTTGTAATCTCTCTTTCACATTTAATATGATACAGTAATATGATTCTTTCCTATAAGGCTTGTTGTGTTTTATTGTATGATTCCTTGATCACATACATAGGTTTATATTGTGTTTATGCTATTACTATCACTTTGGTTGGTTGCGTTCTTTTGCAGGTTCATCATTGTATGAGTGTTGGAATGGATCCAGGATGGCAATAGCGAGAGGAATCGACATTTAAACGGTATGTCACCTATCCCTATTTAGTTAGTAAATTCAATATTTAAAACTTAAGGAAAGCATCATGTTATGGTGTGTTTTGTTCTAGATCTAGGTGGATCTAGGGAGATCAGTTAGTGTCTGCACCTACCGATTTATCCTATAACAGCCTACTATAGTGAAACCAAATTAATCTTACCATCACTCCATTATCACCAACATGCAACATTTGATCCAAGGAACTCTTTCATTACAAGCTTCAGCCTCACCACTTCCATGGAGACCACACTCATGGCACTCTGGTTGGCAATTCTCATCAAACCCTAATCAAGTACATTATTCATGACACGATACAACACCACCTCCTACGAATATGCAATTGCAACACACTCCTCACCAAGCCACTTCCAATTTGAAGGAAGTATAAGAAAGTTGGCATACTATTGGAGACCCTCGATCTCCAACAAACATGAAAAAAATCCAAAACTTCAATAGAAAGAACAACCTTGGAGAATCCCCCAACAAATTTAATTCCTTTCTTATATGTTAGAATTCTCGTCTTGAGAGAAGACGAAAATCTATCCCAAAAAATGGTAGAGGGAACAATCGTGATTCAGGCTCCTCCTCCAGATAGTTGATCAACATAGGGACTCACGTGGATTTTTGGAATCAATGCAGCCACATGTAGATGGAGTTGGGAATTTAATTCTTGCACACAACAACCAACCATCCAAGCAATGTATTTTCCTTGGTCTACTGGAGAATGCATCTGACAGCTCTGCATCCGCCACATCTAAAGAGAGGAGTAAGCAACCTAACCAGTGAGCTTCTGAAACAACATCGACCCCATTTCCAAAGCACCTTCAACATTACTTGCCCATCTCATCACAGGTTCAATTCTAGGAAACCTCAAAAAACAAAAATAACTAAGAATTTGAATAGATGAACATGATACCCTTTCCAGGGTATATTTTTGCACCACTGAAGCGGTAAATTTATGTCTTCAAAACCATGACGCTCAAACAAATTCTACCTTCCTCTTCTCCTACAAACTATCCCACCTCCCTTATTTGTCTCTCGTTAGAAACAATAGTGATATCACATTCTAGCGACAATGATATCGAGGAATCACAAAGAATCACAACTGTCTCCTTCAATACATTCTCTAGGAATCATACATTGCATGAGAGCTTCCTAAAATAGTGGAACAACTATCTCAAACAATCACTAAAGCAATCTCAAACAGCTTGTGCATCATTCAATAATAGAAATGGATCTTAACAACAATAGAACCAATCAGAAATGGATCTTAACTCATCTAGCATTCTTCACACATCCTACGCACATAATGAATCCTCCACACAACAACAATCACATTCACACTGCTACAAGCATATCATAATAGCAATCTACTCTCAAAACTATAAAATATACTCTTTGCATGTCATGTCCCTAGGCCCTCCCACAAGGAAGTGCCCAGTCCTGCTCTGATACCAAAATAAGTTATTTCATTATTTAATACCAATACAATACATTGTGAGTCCACTATATAGATTCTACATGTTGTTATGAAATCTAACTTATTCCAACCATAGAAGAAGAGGCTGAGAGAATATATCAAGCACACACCAAACTAGGAGCTTATAAAAAAACCTCCACTCACTCAATCTCATCTAGACACTAACCTATACTCATAGGTTATCTTATCATGTCACCTTCTCAACATGTAATGAGAACAATCATACAACAGACAACAAGTATGAGTTACATTTTCCAACAGGTAGTAGCTTATCTCTAAAGAGATAAAGAGATGTCGGCTACACTAATTCGCAAAAATATATTACAAGACACTGCAAGAATGGCCTTTTAACATAGATAAATAACCCTAATGGTCCAAAACCCTAACCCTAGGATGTGAAGTTCCAAAAGGTTTGCGGGCCCTAAGATGGTTAGTTGATACCCCAACTTTTCGGCGGTGCAATTTTTGCATACAATCTTTGTTTGGGGAACATAGTATCTCATTGGAAAGATATAACTGAGAAGTACAATTGTTGGCAGGACTAATGTAGTAAATGGCCACCCTTGGCCCCCAAATGGCCAAAATAATGTCATTTAAGGCCTCAAAATGACCCTAGAAGTTTAGGACTTGAAAACCGTAGATAAAAAACTGACAAGATGGAGAACCATGTTGAGTCAGTGGAAGAGGTGGGTAGCCACCAATGTCCACCTGAATCATTGGAATTATCTATGTGATGAGGGCGCACTCAGAGAGAAAATCTATCAATCACTAGTCATCGATTGGAAGCAACTGGGGAATTAAGTCATATGTTCCTTCTTGGATGCAGAGTGACAACATTGGGTAAGTGTAAGACCTTTTTGGATTTCTCCTTCAGTATGCACCAGAAATTATTTTGTATTTTCCTCTGGTTTGTGGGGATGAATAATATGGTAGTTCTTTTCCCCCTTTTCTTGGAGTTTCCTTCTTTTTGAGGCATGTAGTGCAACCAATTGGGTTTAGACTTTGGCCCTATATGGTTATGAGGATAGAATTTGGGCCTGGAAACTTTGACCCTCTGTATATTTTCTCAAATATTTGCAAATTTTCTTTCCATTTTTTGTGTCGATTAATAAGGTCTACATTGGTGGCACTCTGACTTGGTTCTTGGCTTTATAGTGTTATAGTACAATTTTCCACACCATTTTCATTGTGAGATGGCCTAACCCTTGTCCCTGACTTGCAACTTGAAATCCCAAGTTCCCTCATCAAAATCACTTTAAAAACAATGTTTTTACTCATATCCATGGGTTTCCTTGCTGCAACACACGAAAATCCATTCCTTTCTAGTGTACAACACATGGATTCCCTCAAAAAATGTGAAAAATAAAATAATTCCACATTTTCAAGCGGGGTTTTTGGTTGGGCTCGTTTCCTAACCTCCTTGATCTCGTACGAAGCGGAATTCAACCTCCTTAACCTCTTGAGGATGGTATAAAGGTACCTTTGGGGGAATGGATAGGGAGAAAAACCTAGGTGCAAAGTTATGCCGAAGAAATTTCAAGTCTCCCTATTCCCCTTCATCCTCTGAGTAGCATCCATGTAACATGGAACCCTTTTTCCATCTCTTCCTTCCTTTACATTATATGGCCATAAGGTGTGTTCCTATCCTTATTGGGTCATCCAGGGAAGGGAAATATTGTTGAGTGATTCTTGAAGGACCTTTTGGAGGAACCTGGTAGGTTGGCTTTGACGCAGTGCTAGCAGTTGGATTTAGGTCATAACCACTTCTTTTACAGTTGCTAATAAATATTTCTCTTTTTCCCATACTTGTGTATTAATGATTCAATGTGTTTATGTATGTCTAATCATTCTCCATACTTGGATCTATATATCAGTTACTTGTATGATTTTATGCTATAACTACCTTGTTGCAACACTTTCTTGATCCTCTTTTGCAGGTTAACTCAAGAGGGATTTAAGAGAATTACCAGGGTTGAGAGTGGGGAACGACACCAAATGTAAATATACAAGGTGTGAAACTTTATTTCCTCTCTGATAAAGTAGTTATTTCATTATGAGTCTTGTGTGTGGGTTAGGGTTTTTTCTTTCACTTGGTCAATCTCTGTTGTGACATGACCCAAAGTCACGAGGGGGAAATCCCATAACATAATTGGCGACCATACTAGGGATTCTCCTAGTTTGGGTCAATTTTAGGGTTTATTTGGTTGTCGTAGGTTTTTTTAGCTTTTCCTGTTTCTAGATTTTATTTCCAGAGCTCTTATGATTTAGAAACTTTTCCAAAAGTTTTTGCAAGCCCTTCTTCTAGGTTGATTTTTATTTTTCAATTCTAACTAACTGATATGCACTTTGTTTTTCTTTAAGTCGCGTACATCCATGTTTTTTATGTGTGTGACCATCGGATATCCACGAGATGTATTTAGAACAGTCACAAATCTGTGTATTTGGATTGAAATTTTGAGTCTTTTCTTAGAGTTGGCTGGTATAAGTTGTTTTTTTAGTATTTATTGAGCCTCCTAAGTTTGTTGATGCTCTGGATTGTTGATTAAAGTCTGTGAAAACCCTTACTTTGTTTAAAAAGGTCTTTCTTTCTTGTAAGCTAGTCTTTGAATTTAGGGTGGTTAAGGTTAGTTGAAGTATCAGTGGTATATCTGGGTTGATTTCCAAATTGATTATTTTTCTACTGGTTAGATATTGTTTTATTTCTTCTTGTTTTCCTTTCTCCTTTCATTTTTAAAAAGAAAAAGAAAATTCCCCTTGCTTAGTTGCATGTTCATTTATTTTTAACAAAAAAACAAAAATATATTGGTTGTTAGTTTTCTTTCCTTGTTTCCTTTGCCTTTAAAATTATCAAGAAAAGAAATTGTTTGTTAGTGCTCAGGAATGCATGCTTTTTTATTGTTTTGATAGGTAGTTACTTCAGTTAAAATTAGCCTTGTTCAAAAGAAAAGAAGTTCAGTGTGTCAAGTTCTTTCTCTTTGTTCTTCATGATTGTTTACAAAGCATCATGGAACTGCAGTGCATGGTAGTATAAATATCTTGCATACATTCAAACATATATCGCGTTCATTTGCAAAAATACAAAAGAAAATAGTTTGTTTTTCTGAAGCGTTGATTAGCACTTCTTATTTTCAATGAAGAAACCACATTCATTTTTTCTTTATGTTCTTAAATTGTTTTCTCTGATTCAGTCAAAACACCACTTAAGTTTCATATGTACCTTGTGAGTAAAAAAAATCCCCATAAAATAAATGCCTAATAAAATTTATTAGAAACTTTCATTTTGTAGGGTGAACAGACTAGTAACAGGCTAGGTCCATGGTTCGGGTTGGAGAGTAAATTTCTCCAAGGCCATAAAACAAATGTACGAGTCTAATCTAGGGAGAGCCTAAATCCAACTGTCATATAAATATATATGGGATCCTCCTCTAACACATGATCTAAACACAAGGTCACGTAAAGGAAAGCCGAGGAGAGACTCCTTCGGAGCTTAACTGAGCATAGTGAAGAGATCGTATGATGGGGATTTCGTTAGTACCCATACCTCTATGAGAGGTGGTGCTTTCGAGGACTCAAGCTTAGCTACCCTTCCCATACGTTCAATCATGACTGTCAATTGTACCCCCCAGATGTCGAATGTGAGTTGGTGACCTTAGTGGCCATTCCTAGGGATCTCAGAGGTGACTACAGGGGTTTGTTGTGGTACTTGGGATAGATTTCACATCACACTTTTCAGTATTGTTGGAGGGTGCCTCGTGAAGTGTGGATAATGCACTAGATAAGGTTGGTTACTGGAGGTTGGGATAATCATTTCTCATTCCTTCGTTCATTGTTCCATAGGAATTAATGAACTTGTTCCTCCATCTAGAAGGTCCTTACCCTACCTTGTGAATATTACGATCTCAAGACCTAATCCACCAGAGTAGAGATATTAGCAATGTCTCTTTTTATCTGTTGTTTCCATTTAGTATTTTTCGAGTTGTGTTCTTAAAAAATTGTATACTTTTTTAGGTAGGCATGTACGTGGTCGCTCAAGAATTGACAACTCAACATGGCTGACCAACCACCTTGTATATTGAGGAGAATTCAAGGTCCTCCTGAAGAGGAAATCATAAACAATTATACCCCAACTCCACTAGGACGAAGTCTTGATTAATCTGGCTCTTTTGTGTCAACTGGTCTAGTAGATATCACAACTACGGATCCCTCGGCGATTAACACTTCAAAACTGGAGGTTTTAACAGTTGAAGATCTTGGCACTGAAGAATACGCTCGAGCTTATAACCTTCTGTTAACTAGAACTTTCTCATCACCTGTGGTGCAAGTTCCCCTCCTAGATCGGACTTTACTGATAGTATCCCTCTTCACTGGGTCTCTATGGACAACACTTCACAAGTGTCTCAGTCGGGAGTCCCTAAAACTCCCACTTTGACAATAGTAACCAAGGGGATATTTCTTCCTGGCGTATCCAACATAACAACTAGTGTGGTTAGTTACACCATAGCCACTCCGACTAGCAGCACTGATTCGTTGGTCATTTGTTCTACTCCTTCCATGAGTAGAGCCATGTAATTTCCATCAACATCAAACACTTTTTCATTCGGTATGTCATTAATGGGAAAGCTCAATGCGTTGGTTGGTTCCCAACCAACGTCCCAAGTTTCTAACATTGGTGCAGGGAGTTCTCCAATTCCTTACCAAGTAATCCCTTGGGGTGGAGGTCACATTCCTCCATCATTCTTGTAGCATCCCCACTATAATCACCAGTTTAATTAATGCTTATGTAGATATAATGTGTGGCTATGACCAAGCGATGTAATATGTGAATTGTATTTCTATGTTTTAATAATAAAAATGGGATTTCATCTGCTAAGGGGACATGGACAAGAGATGGGGGGATGAATTAATCCATAAGAGGGGGGAGTGTTTAGGATAATGGCCAATAGGGGTCCAAGGGGGAATTACCCATGTATATCAATTCAACCCATTTTCCTAAAATTGTTATTTGCATGTGAACATTCCAATTTCTGATTTAGTGTTCCCAAAGCCAATCATTGAATGCATGTAAGAGGGTTGGTGTGAATGGTCACATCCCAAAGTTATTGGGCACATGGGGGTTGAGTAAAATCATCTTGGGGAAGAGTGTGAGTCAAGAAAGGAAAGAGAAAGAGAGGAAATTTGTATGGGTTGGGACAACAATTTTACACATTGATTTTTGGTGCATGAGGAGGAAGTAGAGAGCGAGAAAGAGAACTTGGAGATAGTGCATCCATGGAGGGAGAATTCTAGAGAAATATGGAGTGTATTGGAGCGTATTTGGAGCTGGAAATTGAAGAACCAATTTATTGTTGTTTTGTTGGTAGTTTTCCTAGCAACACGTTCCCTTGAGTTCCTAACTAAGAGATTCCTAGTTACCTATGCCAGAGAGACCTTGATAAAAAAATAGGATTCCTGAGGGACTAATATCAATGAAAGGATAAATTCCTCAGGTTGGGAAGGTCAAGAGGAAGAGAGCTGGTGGAAAATCCGGGTAGTTGTAGGAAGATATCAGTGGGTTGTTGGTTTTATGAGTTGTGAGTGGACTATGAGAGACCACCATATTTTGTGGATTACTAACTTCATCTCGGGGGTGAATGGATGTTGAGATTTGGAACAATCAGTCTATGGTTGCGTGGAATGTCTGTCTCAAGCATCTAGTTGCATAACCATCATTAAAAGATGAGTGTTTTATCTTGTTGTTGAGTTATTTCATGAGTTTATTTATTGTGCATGGACTTTGTGCATTTGATAATGATTTATATGTTGTTGTGTAAATTATTAAGATACATTCAGGTTATTTTGATATGTTGTAGATGCATTTATTTTATGGTTATAGACAATAGACAAATCTGTTTTAATTCGTAGTTGTAAGCTACAAGAAATCAACCAATAGTAAAAGAATTAAATTAGTTAGCTATAAATTTCATTTTTATGTGTACCACACCCTAATATCCCTCGGTTGGGCTGGGGGGCGTTGCATTATCATATCATAGGTTCTGGCTCAAACTAATGATTAAGATTGGTTGTCATTGATGTCAACCCTTGAAGAAAGCCCGGTAGCACAAAGGTTTGGGTAATGGACCCAAGTTTGTTTGATGTAAAGATGACTCATTATTTTCTTGTCATGGTTGATAAGAAGTACAAATGGATAAAATCCAAAGTGGTCCCCTTATGGTGAAATCCCTCACCAGAAAACGTGTTGCGGATTGAGTTATCCTATAAGTATGGTTAGAGAACCCATGCTTAATTGTGGAATAATGAGATTAAGGTTAGTGAATTTGTTAGTGAAACTATCCTATATGGATAGTGCTTGTCATGCCATTTCCCGTGGTATGTGGAATGTCACATAACTCCTCACGGTTAGAGAGTTATGGGCATGTGAAGTTGGAGGACCCACATGAGTCATCTAGAAGCCCCAAAAAGTCAAAGTGTTTGCAAAAGAAATTATTTAAATAATTAAGTTAATGGAGAAATCCCTAAAATAAGGAAAGTGGGAAGCTACATGAAAGTATAAATAAGAGGCAAGGCTCTCTCATTTAATCACACTTGAACACATTGAATATCTTTTGTTGTGTAAGGCTTATTGCAAGGACTCATTGATACATCTAAATTTGTGAATGTCTGAGGTAGTACGAAGGGTTGATGAAGAAAGTTTTGGAATTACAGTGAATACTAAAAAAAACCCTAGTTTATGAAGTGTACATGGGCTGACATTTTATTAGGGTGCGTACAGTACATGGGTTGACAATGTATTAGGGTGCGTACGTACGCGGGCTGGCAGTGTATTAGGGTGCGTACATGTTGGTAAATCCATGGAAACTTGAAGATATGAAGATGCAAAGGTTCTAGATTCTGAAATCAAGCTCCCAAGAAGGGCTATAGTGCTCAGATACATCAGATCTATCCATTGGTTTAAAAGGTATGTCTTATTTCTATGAATAGTTGGATTTTGATGTATGCATGAGAAATGGTTATGGAGATTTGAGAATTCTCCCTAGAGAGACTAGTGGTTGCATGGGATCTTCTGCATAAGTCAGATTTACAAAAATACAGTACTGGTATATTTATCATTGATACTTCTTGTTGAGTCACATCTTGTATTCCTTGGCATGGATAAGGGTTTTTGTGGTACATGGTTGAGAGATTGTAATTGTGAAGTGGTTTATGTATTTATAGGTTGAATATCATAAAGGGTTTGATGACTAGATCATGTGCGGGTTATTATAATTGTTCATGATTACACACACCTATATGGCACATGACTAGAGAGAGATATATATGATTTGGGTAAAGACTATGTATGAGGATGCATGTACAGGGTACAGTTACATTTCAGATACAGTGATAGGTTACAGATCGATGTGAAAACGTTACAGAGGGTCAGAAGTTTTCAAGAGAATGAAAACCTTAGTTTTCAGAAGGCATATGCAGGCTGCATAACAGTTTGATCGCGTACATACGCGGGCTGCATAACATATAGGGTGCATACATACGCATGCTGCAACACTACAGGTCGCGTACCTGTTATATTTTTTGCATACATGTTCAATTCAGGTACATATTGATTACAGGGAAGTTGTACAGGTTGGATGCAGGTCGGTGGTACAGATTGATACAATTGTACAGTGGTATATCTCACAGTGATAGTGTGACATTGGTTCCATCATTCTACTTATACTTCAAGGTGGTTGGACAGGGTGAGGATAGGTGGTTCTATCCACCTTCTGATTGTATCCATAGAACTTAGGGGGTTGTAGCCTCCTTCTGGTTGTAGCCAAAGAATTGGGGAGTTGGAGCTTCCCTCGGGTTGTAGCTTGAGAAACTAGGGAGTTGGAGCCTCCTTCCAATTGTAGCTGGAAAACAAAGGAAGTTGGTTCTTCCAATGAATGTAATTCTTCAAGACAGATAAGAAAAATAATTTCATTGTTTTCTCCCACTTTGGGTTTCCACGTAAAACACTGGTGTACTATGTATGCGTATGATTGTTCGTTTGTTCATTGCTTATTTACTCTGTAGTTATTGGATGATAATGCTACATTGATATAACACTTGGATTATATGGTTAAAAGGGATTAAATTTCTCTATTATTGATTCACCCCCCTTCTCAGTAATCCAATAATTGGTATTAGAGCAAGTTCCTTCAGAAATCAATTTAACCACTAAAAGGTAGATCATGGCAACAACTTGTATAAAAATGAAATACCGCAGTTCAATGGATAGAAGTATGCATTTTGGAGCATAAGAATGAAGACATATATACAGGCACAGGGATTTGAAAGTTGACAATCAATTATAGATGGATACATAGTACCAACAGTTCCGCCAACAAATGACAAAGCAGTGAAACTTGGTCAAAATAATTCCAAATCCACAAATGCACTTCTGAATGGCCTTGGTGAAACGATATTCACCAAAGTTGCACATTGTAAATCCGCTAAAAAGATTTGGGACAAACTTTGAAATATTTATGAAGGAGATTCAAAAGTCAAAGCAGCAAAGCTTCAAACTTACAAAGGTCAGTTCAAACAACTAAAAATGAAGGAAGATGAGAATATTGCGGCTTACTTCTTACGAGTCAATGAAACAGTAAATGCAATCATATGATTGGGAGAAGAAATCAAAGAATCTGTAATTGTTCAAAAGGTACTAAGATCTCTTCCTATGAGATTTGACCCTAAGATATCAACACTAGAAGAAAAACCATATCTAAACTCAATAAGCATGGATGAACTACATGGAATATTCATAGCATATGAAATGAGAACTGAACATGAAAATTCAGATGTAAAGGAAGCAGCCTTCAAAGCATCCAAAATATCAAAGCAAAAGGGAAAGCAACAAGAAAAAGAACATAACATCAATAGTGACATCTCAGAATATGATGAAGAAGTGGCCAACTTTGTCAAAAGATTGAACAAGGGAACCGATGACAGGTATAGAGGTAAGCTTCCTTTAATTTGTTTTAATTGTGATGGTATTGGTCATTTTTCTAACAAATGCCCTCATAAGAAAAAGAGAAATGATGAAGGTTACTCAAAAAGAAAACAAACATATAAAGGAAAAAGAACCACAAATAATTTTTTCAAGAAAAACTTATGCACCAAAGAAGACATCTCATCATCAGATGAATATGAAGGCAGTGACAGTGAGACAGAAAGAGTTATGTTCATGGTAGTAGAAGACTCTAATAAAGAAGAATCCAAAGAAGAATATGAAGAAGTCGAAGAAGAAATTTAAGAGGCATAAGTTGACTACCAAGAGGAATTGATGAGTGTCATAGAAGCCATCAGAAGAGAAAAGAGGGAAAATAAAAAGCTACAAGCAGAACTAGACAAGAAAGAAGACACTCAGGAATTAGAACAAATGATCATAAATTTGAAGGTTCAAATTGAAGAAGATAAAATAATTGAAGAAACACTCAAAGAAAATCTAGAAGGAAGAGACAAGATCATTGAAAATTTGGAAGCAGATATTGTCACATTAAAAAAGGATCTTCAAAATAAAAATATGCATAAAAACTCAAAAGTTTTGAATGACATTATCAACAATCAAAGGCCTAATCATGACAAGTCCGAACTTGGATACAATCAGACATAAAAGGGATCAAGCTCCAAAACAACTGAACAAGACACATATCCAAAAATCTATGTAGAAACAATCAAAGGGGACATGAAAGTCTACAGAGAAAATTATAGGGACACTCCTCCATCGAGAAGATTTAGACTTTAGAATCAACGACCGATAGAAACAGATAGGTCTCAGGAAGAAGAAGGATTCATAAGAGCACCTCCTTTCAGAAGATATTCAACTCCTAGGTATCAAACTATGTTTTTGGTTTATGTTATGCATGCAATAATTTTGGACATAAAGCTGTGAATTGGAGAGCTAACAACAAGAACATAAACAACTTTGAAGGTCATACACAAAAGGGTTATCCAAGAAGTCCTAGTGAAACATAGAGAATTTACAATAGGTTTGAATCATTGAGCACCGAAGTCGAATTCTACAAGTGTAACAACTTTGGAGACATGGCCAAAGATTGTAGAATGACAATCCCTCCTAGAGAACCACAACAAAACAACAACAATCACAGACAGGAACCTCAGAAAAGGACATGGATAAGAAAGTAGAATTAGTACAACAATGAAGAATGTACACTCTCTCTACAAGCTAAGTAGAAGAAACGTGGTTGGTATGTTGATAGTGGCTGTTCAAAACACATGACAGGTGATAGAGACGAGTTTCTGACATTAATAAAGGAAAGAGATGGATCAGTCTCCTTTGGAAATGATGATTCAGCTAAAATCATTGGAAAAGGCACAGTCAAAATTGGGAACAAGAATACAAAGGCAGAAAATGTTCTACTAGTAGAAGATATAAAACATAATCTTCTAAGTGTGAGTCAAATGTGTGACCAAGGTCATAAAGTTACTTTTGATTCACAAATGTGTGATATAAGAAAAGAAAGTTCAGGAAAATTGATTGCTACAGCTGCGAGAACTTCAAGCAACATATATATGTTAAGTGAAATTGGAAATGAAAAGTGTTGTCTAGGAAAGGAAGATGAAAGTTGGCTATGGCACAGAAGAATGGGTCACATACATTTTGATAACCTTGTCAAAGTCAGCAAAAGAGAAGCAGTCAGAGAAATTCCCCAGATCACGAAACCAACCAACACTTTATGCAAGCATTGTCAACAAGGAAAGCAAACAAAGACCTGGTTCAAATCAAAGGAATATTCAACTACAAGACCACTGGAAATTGTGCATATTGATCTAGTTGGACCAACTACAACAAAGGGTTTAAAAAGTGAGAAATACTTTGTGTTATTAGTTGATGATTATACAATAATGACTACAGTTTGATTTCTCAAGATCAAGTCGGAAGCTTTTGAAAACTTCAAGATCTACAAGGAAATGGTTGAAAATGAAATGGATTCAAAAATCAAATGCTTGATGTTGGAAATATAATTGAGAGGGGGGGGGGTGAATCAGTTATGTATATAAGCTTGAAAATTTTCCTGTTATTTTCTGATTCTTTCTAGATTATTATTTAATGTGTTGTTGATAACTTAACATGCATAGATATACAATATTTGATCAATCACACAGAATACACAGAGACACTAATTTTCATGAGGAAACCCATAAGGGTGAAAACCTCTTCTTCTTAGGATGTCAATCAAGCTCCAACTTTCATGTACATCACAATATTTGAGCTCCAACTCAAATATGATGCTACAACCTATGATAGCGAGCTACAACTTGCAGAGAGCACCAACTCTCATATTTCTCTAGCACCAACTAGATGGAAGCACCAACTCCCAGGTTTCTCTAGCACCCACTAGATGGACGCACCAACTCCCAGAATGTCTTCTAGCACCAACTAGAATTTAGAGGACTGCAATCCTCCCTAGAACCACCCTACCACCTTGCTTAAATATTACACAACATTACTTACTTTCTCTGTCTCTGATATGGTCTGATACAGATCCATGTCTCCTCTGCCTCTCCAGCTTCTATTACTCTGTGTCACTTCTATACTCTGCTCTTTCTCCTGCTGCGCAATCACCCCCGTATGTTCTGCTTCTTTTATTTCTTTATACTCTGTGTTGTCTCTGCATGCTATACACTACACCTCTGATATCCAAATCATGTCATGTACACAATCACATTCTACCCACATGCATAACTATCGAAAAATCGCACTATCTTCTTTGTTCTGCATATTTTCCTTACCTCGATTCCTCTGCCTGATCATCATACAAACTCTTCGTCTTCCCTGGCAGTTATGCAGTATCTGTTCATCATCAGTGGTCATTATCCAAAGATTCGTTGGCTTCTCTGGCAGTTATCCTGAACCTGTTCATCACTAGCGGCTGTTATCCTAAGATTCTTTGGCTTCTCTGGTAGTCGCAATTCTTCGTCTTCTCTACGAGTTACAGTCAGTTTTTTTTGGATCCTTTGGCTTCTAATCCCCTTCCTTCATATGACCATTGGTAGTGTCCATACGCCTATTCAAAAGGCGTTTCATGATCTTGGTCTAGTGAGTACTAGCCCCTTATTTCGATATGACCTTGGGCGATGAACTAATGTGACCATGCGATTGCAAGCGCGCCCAAAGGTGGTTTGAAACAAACTATGTTTCTCCCTGCAATTTACCTCGAGCCTCCATGTGTCCTTTCTCCAAAATCATGGTTTCGATTGCGTCTCACCTTCATGTTTTTAAAGTTCATGCACCTTCAATCCCCGCAATGTGACGGGACCATCGATCTCACAATCTTGACGGTGCTCCTGAACTGACGGATCAGATCTAACCTTCTTAAATCAACGGTTGTGATTTACTTCGTGATTCGGGCTCCAGGAGTTTCAAATCTCAAACCCTGCTTTCCTTGGTATGCCAATCTTTAGGAGTGGAAGATCTATTGACACATGTCCCTCTCGAATTAATGGTCGAGATCTCCTTCAAGTCTCCGTACTCTGGAGATTTCAAATATCAACTTCTCATTTTCTCTGAATGGATATCTTACAAAATGGAATATCTGTTTACATCTGTCCTCTTTAATTCAATGACTATCCTCCGCTCTGGGACTTAGGCCTTTACGACTCTTCAGCATTTCGCTTTTCCATGAATGCTTTCACCTGGAGTCAATGATATATTGACACGTACCCTCCTGCATGATCAATGATCATGAGTGATTTCAACACTTCGGGCTTTGGGAGTTTCAACTCCTATGGACTCATTTCTCCTGGAGTGCTTTCACCCGAATGCATAATCTTCTAACATGTACCCCTCCTAGCAATCAATGGCCATGGTCTTATTCGGGTCTTCGGTGTTTAGGACTTTGGGACTTTAGGCTAATCATTGCTTCATCCTCCTCTAGAGTGGTCACCTACTGAATAAGTCATAGGCGATGGAGACCGCTTGTTGTCGGTTAACACTTCCACTTACACTGTCCTTCCACTGAACTAGATCAACGATTGAGAATGCACCTGAAGTGATCTTCAAATCGGACGGCTGAGAACGACTTCGTACCTTTGTCCTTCGGGACTTTGGGACTTTTGACATTTGTTGGTGATGAAACTTCTGAAGTAAATCTCCTAGAGTGACGTAGCTTGCTTACGTCACTTGTTGACATTACACGAGCCAATTTCCTCTTGACACTTCTCATCATCTGATTATGCCATGTGTACTTGCTGATGTGGTCTTCCACATGTCCTTGCTGATGTGGTCTTCCACATGTCCTTGCTGACATGGTCTGCCACATGTCCTTGCTGAGGTGGTATGTTGATGTGGGTAAGACATGTAGGCAGTGTAGTGGAGGTGGAGGCAAAGCGCGGTAGTGGAGTGTGACGTGTAGCAGGTAGTGGAGTGTGACATCGGAGTGCGAAGGTGGTATGTATGAGTGGTTTGGTGATTTTCTCGGAGGGGGGTTTAGGCGTTAAGTGGTAATGAGAGAGGGGGGCCTGAGTTGACAAGAAGGTGACACGTATGAGGGTCCCACATGATAAATACCACCAACTCAGGACCCCCCCCCCCCCCCCCCACGGTTAAAGGCAGAAAGGTTTGGGCGGGGGGGGGTCCAATATGCCATGTTGATCGTAGATCCAAGTGCCCAATTATCGGCCACTGAGATTAGCGTGCTCCCTTCTTCTAACTTATCATGTCCTTCCACTTATTTCAATCTAATGGCTGACGAAAATCCGGGTGATCGAAATCTCCTTACTCAGCCCTTGCTTATCCTGTCCTTCCACTTAAATCAATCTAGCAGCTTATGGAAATTCAGATGCTCGAATTCTCAATTGATCTGCCTTGCTTATCCTATCCTTCATTAATTCAATCCGATGGTTGTTGGTCCTCTGGATCGGTGATCCAACAACCACTGTCACTCTTCCTCCTGAGATTCTAATCTCTCTGACTTAGAAGGATTTCTAAGTGTTCACGGGTCTCGACCTTTGCTCCTCCTGTGAGTCCGTCTCTTGGACCTCATCTGGAAACCGCTATCTCTTCTGAGCTTTCTTGAGGTTTGGTTCGTTGTTTTTCTTTCCATAAATGACAAGCACATTCTTCATGTAAACATGCCAACACTTGAGATCTGATAATGGAGGAGAGTTCACTTCAAATGAATTTATGGACTACTGCAACAATCATGGAATAAAAAGGCAATTCTTCATTTCTAGGACACCTCAACAGAATGGAGTTGTTGAAAGAAAGAAAAGGACAATACAAGAAATGGCTTGAACAATGCTAAGGGATTCCAAATTGACAGATATTTTTTGGAAACAGGCAGTGCATACAACAACTCACATTCAAAACAAATTAATGCTCAGAAACAACACTGACAAAACTCCCTACGAGCTATGGAAAGGAATACAAACAATTGTAAATCACTTCAGAGTTTTTGGAAGCAAATGCTACATCAAAAGAGAATATGGAATAATGGGAAAGTTTGACTCTCATGTCGACAAAGGAGTACTTGGTGGTTACTCAAGTACAAGGAAAGAATACAAGTGTTACAACCTGAGATTGAACAAAATTGTGGAAAGCATCAACGTAACAATTGATGAAACAAGTAAACAAGAATTAAAGGAAGAAGAAAATGAATCACTGGAACAAGTTTACGAAGAAGAAACAAAATATGAAAAGGAAGGAGAAGATGAAGAGGATCCGACAGAAGCAGAGGAGAAAGTTCAACAAGGGCCTCCAAAGACACCTAGCAGATGAGTACAAAAGAATCATCCTTTAGAACAGATTATCGGAAACAAAGATGCAAGAGTTGAGACTAGAAGAAGAATGTGTTCACCAGAACAAATGCACCTAGCACTCACATCTACAATTGAACCAACTTGTTTTGAAGAGGCCAACAAGGATAAATTTTGGAATAAGGCCATGGATGAAGAATTGGATCAAATAGAAAAAAATGACACTTGGGAATTGGTTCCAAGACCAAAGGATAAGAATGTGATCGACACAAAGCGGGTATACAGGAATAAATTGAAATAAGATGGACAAGTTACAAGGAACAAATCTATATTGGTATGTAAAGGATATGCACAAGTTGAAGGAATCAACTTTGAAGAGACATTTGCCCCAATTGCCAGAATGGAAGCAATATGATTTCTTTATCTTATGTATGCTCCAAAAATATTAAAGGGTATCAGATGGACGTAAAATCATCTTTTCTGAATGGGGAACTTGAAGAAGAAGTCTACATTGAACAACCAGAAGGATTTCAGTTGTCAGAGAATGCAAATTATGTGTGTAAATTAAAGAAGTCCTTGTATGGTCTAAAACAGGCTCCTAGAGCATGGTACTCTAGACTGGATAAATATCTACAGCAGGTAGGGTTCAGAAAAGGAAGTGCAGACAACAACCTCTACATGAAGGTAAGTCAAGATATTATTTTATTAATTGAAGTGTATTTTGATGATATTATTTTTGGTAGTGATGATGGCAGGTTAAGCCAGAAATTTGCAAAGGATATGCAGAATGAATTTGAAATGTCATTACTTAGAGAACTATCCTTCTTTTTGTGACTTCAAATACATCAAAGAAACCAAGGAATTTTTATTTCTCAAACCAAGTATATCAGAGAAATGTTAAAGAGGTTCGGAATGGAAGATTGCAAACCATTTATCACTCCCATGCAAACCAGTTGCAAGTTAAGCAAAGATGATGATTCAAAGTCTACAGATTAGAGGCAATACATGTCAATGATTGGTAGCCTATTATATGTCACAACATCTAGACCAGATGTAATGCAGGCAGCTGGACAGGTGGCCCAATTTCAAGCAACACCAAAGGAATCACATGTATTAGCAGTAAAGAGGATTTTCAGATATCTCAAAGGAACATAAGAGTTTGGATTGTGGTATCCAAAAGGAAGGGATATATCACTTATTGCCTACATAGATGCATATTGGGTAGGTTGTACTGATGACCGACGAAGCACTAGTGGAGAAACGTTCTACTCAGGTGAGTGTTTAGTATCATGGATAAGCAAGAAACAATCATCAATATATTTATCTACAATCGAGGCAGAGTATATTGCAGCAGTAGCATGTTGTACACAGGTTCTTTGGATGAAACAAACTCTGACAGATATACAGGTTGAGTATGATGAGCCCATTCCAATCTATTGTGATAATACAAGCGCCATCTGTCTCTCAAAGAACCCGGTGATGCACTCCAAGACAAATTACATTCCAATCAAGTATCACTTTCTATCGGAACAGGTTGCAGAAAATAACATCACAATTGAGTAAGTGGGAACAAAAGAACAAGTGGCAGACATCTTTACAAAACCACTTCCGTGAGAATCCTTTGAGTATCTTCGCCAGAGACTGAGAGTTATTTCTACTCCAAAATGAATGCTTTTGAATTATTATCTTATATTTCTTAGATGTACAAGAGGAAGCACCATAAAGAGGATAGATCATTTAGGGGGAGCATCTCCAGATGGAAATATCCCTTTTCAATTGAGGACAAAGGGGGAGAGATTTATTAGATGCAGAGGACAAAGGCATGGTTCCAGGGGGAGAAATGTTCATAGAGATGCAGAGGACAGAGGCATGGTTCCAGCAGGAACATGAGTGATATGATTTCAGTATTGCATCAGAGCGTTTCCATCAATGCCAAAGGGGGAGATTGTTGATTAAGGTTGGTTATCATTGATGTCAACCCTTGAAGAAAGCCCGATAGCACAAAGGTTTGGGTAATGGACCCAATTTTGTTTGATGTAAATATGACTCATTATTGTCTTGTCATGGTTAATAAGAAGTACAAATGGATGAACTCCAAAGTGGTCCCCTTGTGGTGAAAGCCCTCATGGGAAGACGCTTTGTAGATTGAGTTATCCTAGAAGTATGGTTAGAGAACCCATGCTTAATTTTGGAATAATGATATGAAGGTTAATGAATCTGTCAGTGAAACTATCCTAGATGGATAGTGCTTGTCATGCCATTTCTGGTGGTATGTGGAGCATCACATAACTCCTCACGGTTAGAGAGTTATGTTCATGTGAAGTTGGAGGACCCTCATGAGTCATCTAGAAGCCCCAAAAAGTCAAAGTGTTTGCAAAAGAAATTATTTGAATAATTAAGTTAATGGAGAACTCCCTAAAATAAGGAAAGTGGGATGCTACATGAAATTATAAATAAGAGGCATGTCTCTCTCATTTAATCACACTTGAACACATTGAATATCTTTTGTTGTGTAAGGCTTATTGAAAGTACTCATTGATACATCTGAAGTTGTGAAAGTATGAGGTAGTACGAAGGGTTGACGAGGAAAGTTTTGGAATTACAACGAATACTAAAAAAACCCTAGCTTCGGAGGCGTACATGGTCTGACAGTATATTAGGGTGTGTACATTACACAGGTTGATAGTGTATTAGGGTGTGTACATACTTGCACTGACAGTGTATTAGGGTGCGTACATGTTGGTAAATCCATGAAAACTTGAAGAGATGAATATTCATAGGTTCTAGATTCTGAGATCAAGCTCCCAGGAAGGTCTATAGTCCTTAGATACATCAGATCTATCCATTGGTTTAAAAGGTATGTCTTATTTCTATGAATATTTGGATTTTGATGTATGCATGAGAAATGGTTATGGAGATTTGAGAATTCTCCCTAGAGAGACTAGTGGTTGCATGGGATCTTCTGTATAAGTCAGATCTACAGAAATACAATACTGGTATATTTATCATTGATACTTCTTGTTGAGTCACATCTTTTATTTCTTGGCATATGGATAAGGGTTTTTTTGGTACATGGTTGAGAGCTTGTAATTATGAAGTGGTTGATGTATTGAGAGGCTGAATATCATAAAGGGTTTGATGACTAGATCATGCGAGGTTTATTATAATTTTTCATGATTACACACTCCTATATGGCACATGACTAGAGAGAGATATATATGATTTGGGTAAAGGTTATGTATGAGGATGCATGTACATGGTACAGTTACATTTTGGATTCAGTGACAGGTTACAGATTGATGTGAAAAAGTTACAGAGGGTCAGAAGTTTTCAAGAGAAAGAAAACCCTAGTTTTTAGAAGGCATACGCGGGCTGCATAATAGTTTGATCATGTACATACTTGGGCTGCATAACATATAGGGCACGTACATACACATGATGTAGCACTACAGGTCGCATACCTTTTGTATTTTGTTGATACATGTTTAGTTCAGGTACATATTGATTATAGGAAAGTTGTACAGGTTGGATGCAGGTCAGTCATACAGATTGATACAGTTGTACAGTGGTAAATCTCACAGTGATAGTGTGACAGTGGTTCCATCATTATACTTCTACTTCAGGGTGGTTGGACGGGGCAAGGATAGGTGGTTGTATCCTGATAACTTAGGGGGTTGTAGCCTCCTTCTGGTTGTAGCCAGAGAATTGGGGAGTTGGAGCTTCCCTCAGGTTGTAGCCTGAGAAACTAGGGGGTTGGAGCCTCCTTCCAGTTGTAGTTGGAAAACAAAGGAAGTTGGTGCTTCCAATGAATGTAATTCTTCAAGACATATAAGAAAAAGAATTATATGCTTTTCTCCCACTTTGGGTTTCCATGAAAAACACCAATGTACTGTGTATGTGTATGATTGTTCATTTGTTCATTGCTTATTTACTCTGTAGTTATTGGATGATAATGCTACATTGATATAACACTTGGATTATATGGTTAAAAAGGATTAAATTTCTCTATTACTGATTCACCCCCCCCCCCCTC
>ML790622.1:472468-498096 GCA_009831015.1 Picea engelmannii | reverse complement strand
GAATGAATGCTGTGTGTGATTGTTGTTCTTTATACTATCTGCTTTATGTTTATAACTCTGGATTTCACAGTAAAGACTCACTGCCACTAAGATTAATGATTCAAAGTTGGAAATGAGAGTAAATGGTTAATAATCTAAACTAACTGATTCACCCCCCCCTCTCAGTTAGTTCATACCTGTAACAGAGATAAGAGGTCTGCATGTCAGCATGGGGAATGTTTATACATAGTCAAATGGAAGAAGATATAGGCAAGAGCCTGTCACTATGAGAAGCCAACATAGGGAAGTGCAGAGCTACAAAGCTGATAATGAAAGGATTATGAAGGCTCGAGAAGAGATACTTCAGTGCTTAAACATGTTGCATAAGCAATTTAACAAGGATTCTGGCACTAAGCAAGCAACTAGTGCTAGACAAGTGTCAGCATCTAGATCCTGTAGCAAAAGGGATGATCATGGGAATTATAGTGAGTCAATGTAACATACCCGACCACCCAGAGGTTGGGCTATGCCACTTAAATAGGCTGCAGCACACCCAACCACCCGTAGGCTAGGCACGCTGCAGTCCCATGACTCGGTTCTCTAATCTCTAATTTGGAAACAAAGGACTTCTCAACAGTGTTAGAAGCATGCACACCACATGCATAAGACAAGATCCATGTCACAACATAAAAGAGATAAACAACATTCCATGCACAAAAAATAACCAACAGACAGGAACATTAGAATACATATCTCAGAGATAATTAAATACACAACGGAATACATTAAACAGAAAACACAGAGATCGTTTATCTTTGCAAGTAAACGTTCACCAACTAGCTGCAGACCAAGGATGTTCCTCCCAACCATAGATGTTGTTGTTCATTTACTCTCAATAGTAGGTCACCCCCGAGCTAGGGCTATGAATCCACAAGGATGGGTCCTAGGCCAAGTCTAAATACGCAAAAGTTGACTAAGTAGATCTTAGGTTTCCCAACCTCACAACAATCCTAATTTCCAACTCTCTTTCCCCCTCAGCCTACACAACCCTAAGAAATGAACACCTTTCTCTGCCATGCAGTCCCTGAGGATGTTCCATTTCTCTCCAAGTCTCTAGTGCTACTGGTCAGTAAATATCCCTACTGGAAATTCCAAGGACTCTCAGTTGTGGACAGTTCCATCTGAGTTGCCATCAAGTTCATGCACACAGGCATCCATTCCCTCCGGGAATGATCAGTAAATCATTACAACCATTCAACGATGACTATCCTCTTCCTACCATTCATTTCCATGCTCAGCCCAAGAGCACACAAACTAGCAATAATGATTGAAGAGGAAGAATAATGAGTGAACTAGTGAGAAGAGGACGAACCAAGGGAAGAACGACCCGTAAATAGCCCCCAAGGGATGTTTAAATAATTACATGAAGACAAGAGCCACATGGCCTCCCTCCCAAGAAACTCATGTAACCCCCTCTTCTCCATAAAATCAATTATGGGTAAATAAAATAATAATAACAAGACTTATCCCCTCAAGGCCCTTTCTCTCACGGAATCATAGCCCCCTATATCTTTTGTCCTTGTCGGTCTTGTAGCCAACGATGTATTTTATTAATGTATAGGACGTGTTACATTTCCTAGGCACTCTGGCCCCTTTCAACTTTACCGACTCACCAGCCTAAGTCATATTTACATAATACATTATATTTTATAAGGGTTAGAATCGGGATGTTACAGTTAAGAAGCATGAGAAGGAGCCATCATTCTCCAAAGAAGACTACTAGAAGGACTTATGCAAGTTCAAGGCCAGGCAACAACCCAAGTGTGTCTCATGTTTGGAGGAAAAGGAGAAGGCCTGAGGCAGACATCTTGCAAGGTGAACTTAGGAAAATTAAGCCACCAACTTTCAATGGTGAGCATAGGAAAGGAGAAGAGGCAGAGGCCTGGATGTTGGAAATGAAGAAATATTTTCAGCTGCATGATTACCCATCTCGATTAGAAGCTAGAATTTCCACCTACCACTTGCAAGGAAAGGCAGCCATGTGGTGGGATCAGCTTAACAAATCCAATAACCTTGATTAGAAGAGGATCTCATGGAGCTAGTTCAAAGGATATTTCCAAGAGAAATATTTGTTTGAGCATTACTATGAAAGGAAGATGAAAGAGTTCTTTGAAATCAAGTTGGGAACCATCAATGGATGAATATGAGAAGAGGTTCTTTGAATTGTTGAAGTATGTTGACTTCATCAAGGATGCAAAAGTCAAAATCCAAAGGTTTCTAAGTGGGTTACCATCCTTCTATAGTGAAAAGATTTAATATGACAACCCAAAAACCTTGGAAGAAACCATAAGGAGAGCAAGACACATTTATGAGAAAAGCAAAGGAAGGCCATTTTTCCAAAATTCTTGGAATAACAAGATGAAAGGGAAAAGGGATGAAATGAAAAAAGGTTTTAAGCCCCCCTTTTTCAATAATAACTTCCAAGAAAATCAACAAGGTCATTCAACCCAAAATGAGCACAAGAATGCAGATTCATTTGGAAAAAGGCCAAGGAGGCAGCCTATTCAATGTTGGGGATGTGAGGGAAATCACTTATATAGGGACTGCCCTCACAAAGGACAAATAATGATGATTTTCCACAACATTCAGGAGGCTTAAATATGAAAGACATGGGAGGAAGCATGCCAAGAATTTGTGCATCCTTGGACAACAAGAAAGCTAAATATCAATCCCCAATGATTGAAGTGGAAGGTAAGATTGATAACCAGCCCATAACAATTTTAATTGATTCTGGAGCTAGCCATAGTTACATAAATGCTAAAATTATTGAAATATTTCACTTGAAAATAAGTAAGCATAAAAAATCTTGGTTAGTTCAGTTAGCCACAAGGGCTAAGAGGAAAATTAATTAGTTGGTTAAATATTGTCCAATAGACATGAATGGACTTGGAACAAAGGTAGATGTAAACATCATACCATTGGGTTCATATGACTTTCTAATTGGCATGGATTGGTTGGAAAAACATCATGTTGTCCTAGACTGTTACAACAAGACAATCACATGTCTTGATGAGGAAGGGAAGAAAGGCAAGATTCAAGGCATTCCAAGAGTTGTAGTTGTTAGAGAGATTTCAACTATGCAATTGAAGAAGAGCTTCATGAAGGGATGTCATATGTTTGCAACCCATATGGAGGAAGCAACCAAAGAAAAAGTGGAAAACATTGAAGACCATCCCATCTTGAGGGATTTTGAAGATGTTTTTAGAGAAATTTCAGGATTGCCACCAAAGAGAGACATTGATTTCTCTATTGATTTGGTTCTAGGAGCTACCCCAATGTCTAAGACACCTTACAAAATGGGCACACCAGAACTAAAAGAGTTGCAGATGAACCTTGAAGAAATTTTGAAGAAGGGGTATAGACTTCCAAGTGTGTCTCCTTGGGGAGCCCCAGTTCTTTTTGTGAATAAGAAGGATGGATCCTTAAGGCTATGTATTAGTTTTAGACAACTTAATAAGGTTACCATAAACAATAAGTATCATTTTCCAATAATTGATGATTTGTTTGATCAGTTGAAAGGTGTGAGAATATTTTCAAATATTGAATTGAGATTAGGATATCATCAAGTAAGAATAAAGGAACAAGACATCAGCAAGACATCATTTAGAACAAGATATGGGCATTATGAATTCATGGTAGTGCCATTCGGGTTATCAAATACCCTAGCAGTTTTTATGTGCCTGATGAATGGAGTGTTTAGGGAGTACTTGGACAAGTTTGTGATTGTGTTCCTATATGATATACTCGTTTACTATAAATCATAAGAGGAACATGAGAAGCATTTAAGAATGGTGTTGCAAGTTTTAAGAGAGCATAGATTGTATGCTAAGATAAGTATGTGCATATTGTATCAAAAGAAGATTCACTACTTGGGGCATATAATATCAGCAACGGGGATAGAAGTTGATCCTGAGAAAATGGATTCCATTAGAGGATGGTCAACGCAAAATAATGTGACAAGGGTCATATTATTCATGGATCTTAACCATTATTACCAAAGATTCATAAAAGGGTTCTCAAGGATTGCAAGTCCGATCACTTCCTTGCAAAATCAGGGAGTGAAATTTGAATGGACTTCCAAGTGTGAAGAGAGTTTTCAAGAGTTGAAGGGAATATTGACAAGTGCACCAATATTGAAGATTTCAGATCAAAATGAAGATTTTTTTGTGTGCATCAATGCATGCAAGGAAGGACTCGTCGGAGTTCTCAGTCAAAGAGACCATGTGGCATGATATGAGTCCAGAAAATTAAAAGAGCATGAAATAAATTATGCTACCCATGATATAGAACTAGAAACAATTGTACATGCATTGAAAATGTGGAGGAATTACCTCATGGGTAATAAATTCTAGCTAAGAACAAACCATTGTGGTTTGAATAATTTGTTTGGAAAACCAACACTAAATGCCATAAAATCTAGATGGTTGTAATTTCTGAGTGAACATGACTTTAAAATTAAGCATATACAGGGAAAATAAAATCAAGTGGTTGATGCACTTAGCATGAGAAATCATGAGAATCATATTGCATCCATCAACATCTACAGTACATATCTGAAAGACAAAATTATTGCAGGAGCAAATTCAGATCAGCACTATGTGAAAATAAAAGAAACATTACAGCAAGGTAATTTTCAACAGAAATTTAATTATTATGAGCTGAAAGAGGATGGAATTATCATGTACAAGGGAAAATTGTATGTGTCGAATTCCATTGAGCTAAAAAATGAAATTCTGAAGCAAATGCATAATCTTCCATATGTCGGGCACCCAGGGTATCAGAAGACAATTGTAGTTGTAAGAAGCCACCTAGCCAGATGTCTAGAGTGTCAGAAAGGGAAGACTGAACATAGGAACCTAGCAGGTTTGCTACAACCATTGCCCATTCTAGAGTGGAAATGGAAATTTTTCATAGTTTATTTTATTACAAATCTTCCCAGAACAGTGAAACAACATGATTCCATCATGGTGGTGGTGGATAAATTGACTAAGGAAACACATTTTATTCTCGTGAAGAGTACACACAAGGCATAAAATATTGCAGCAATTTATATGAGAGAAGTTGTTAGGCTACATGGATTGCCTAAAGCAATAGTTTCAGGTAGGGATCCGAAGTTTAATTCCAATTTTTGGAAATCTTTGTTCAAAGGATTTGGGAAAAATCTAAATCTTAGCACATCATATCAGCCAGAGTCAGATGGGAAAATAGAGAGTACTAATAGGATAATTGAGGATATGCTTAGAATGTATGTGATGGATCAACCATCAAAGTGGGAAGATTACATTCATTTAGTTGAATTTGCCTACAACAATGGGTATCATGCCTCATTGAAGATGAGTCTGTTTGAAGCATTGTATGGCAGAAAATGTAACACACCAGTAAGTTGGGATAATCCAGTAGACAAAGTATTTGTTAGGCTAGAATTATTAAAGGAAATGGAAGAGTAGATGGAAAAGATAAAGCAGAATAGGTAGAAAATTTATGCAGATAAGAATAGAGTGTTTAGATATTTTAAAGTGGGCGAACATGTGTTTTTAAAAGTGAAGGAAAAGAGAATTTATCTAAGATTAGGAAGTTGGTCAAAGTTGACAGCAAGAAATTTTGGGCATTTTGAAATATTAGAAAAGATAGGGTCAGTTGCATACATTATAGAATTTCCCACATCCTTGAGAGTGTATAATGTATTTCATGTGTCATTTTTAAAGAAATATGTGCATCATACTAACCAAATAATTGATTGGAATGTGATCCAGGTGGAGCACAAAGGGGAATTTCGGGTGGAACCAGTACACATCCTGGAACGGAAAGTCAAAGTGCCCAGGAACAAAGCCATAGGAATGGTATAGGTTAAATGGACATACTACGGACCTGAAGATGTTACATGGGAACATGAAGAAAACATGCAGGCATAACACCCGCAAAATTTTGACATTTTTGAAGAAAACATAATGCAAGAATCCATTTTGAGCAGCTAAAATTTTAGAACCACATCTCAGAGTACTAGCCAACTGCGTTGGTGACCTTGATAAAATAATGGCTCATTCCTTTGTTTAGCCTTGATAAATAGATGGTATATCCCTTGGGTTAACCCTGGTAAATAGAGGGTGCATTCCTTGGGTCAACGAGTTGAAAGGAACAAAAGATTATGGTTGGAATTGCTACTAGAGTTGTTAAATTGCAGAATTTGTATTTCTATGTATTGTGATGTAAATTTGCATATATATGTATATCGACATAGTGTTCACTGAGGACGGTGCACAATTGTAGAGGATTGGGAATGTAACATCCCCACTATAATCCCCATTTTAATTAATGCTTATGTAGATATAATGTGTGGCTATGACCAAGCGATGTAATATGTGAATTGTATTTCTATGTTTTAATAATAAAAAGGTGATTCCAACTGCTAAGGGGACATGGACAAGAGATGGGGGGTTGAATTAATCCACAAGAAAGGAGAGTGTCTAGGATAATGGCCAAGAGGGGTCCAAGGGGGAACTACCCATGTATATTAATTCAACCCATTTTCCTAAAATTGTTATTTGTATGTGAACCTTCCAATTTCTGATTGAGTGTTCCCAAAGCCAATCATTGATTGTATATAAGAGGGTGGGTGTGAGTGGTCACATCCCAAAATTATTGAGCACATGAGGGTTGAGTACAATCATCTTGGGGAAGAATGCGAGTCAAGAAAGGAAATTTGTATGGGTTGGGACAACAATTTTACACATTGAGTTTTGGTGCATGAGGAGCAAGTAGAGAACATGAAAGATAGATTAGAGTTGTTGCAGCCATGGAGGGAAAATTCTAGAGCAAGTTGGAGCATATTTGGAGCTGGAAATTGAAGAACCATATTTTCAGGCCTGAAGAGTGAACTCATGTGTGACTTGCACTAAAACAACAAGTGTTTGTTGTTGGATTGTTTGTAGTTTTCCTAGTAGCAAATTCCCCTGAGTTCCCAGCTGAGATATTCTTGGTTACCTGTGCCAGAGAGACCCTGATAAATGAATGGGATGCCCAAGGGAATAAGACCAGTGAAGGGGTACATTCCTTGGGTTCATCAGGTCAAGAGGAATAGAGCTGGTGGAAAACGAGATAGTTGTAGGAAGATATCAATGGATTGTTGGTTTTATGAGATATGAATGGACTATGAGAGACCACACTCTTTTGTGGATTACTAGCCTCAGCTCAGGGGTGATTGAATGTTGATATTTGGAACATTCAGTCTATGGTTGGGTGGAATGTCCATCCCAAGCAATTGGTTGCATAACCATTGTTAAAAGATAAGAGTTTTATCTTGTTGTTGAGTTATCTCATGAGTTTATTTATTGTGCATGAACTTTGTGCATTTGAGAATGATTTATATGTTGTTGTGTAAATTAATAAGTTGCATTTGTGTTATTTTCATATGTTGTATATGAATTAATTTGTATGGCTATAGACGATAACTAAATCTATTTTAATTCGTAGTTGTAAGCTACAAGAAATCGGCTAACAGTAAAAGAATTAAATTAGTTAGTTGTAAATTTTGTTTTTATGTGTTTTTTGCACCGTAATGTCGCTTCGTTGGGATAGGGGACATTACATTTCCCATCCGTTGGGAGTGTGGATTTCCCGTATTCTGGTCCTAACCCCTTCGGAGGCTGAGGTGTTTCCACGAGCGTCGTTAGCATGTCTTCAACTTCCACTCCATTCACATTATATGGTGGATTCACGAGTAATATTTTCACCGCATCTGTAGTGCCGGCAGGGGGAAATCCATTCCAAGCTCATTGGAATCCCATGAAAGGGTCCTTCCCTTCGCAAGGGATGTCATCAGGAGAAACCCCTTTCTTGGTTACTATAACCCCATGCAAGGATTATTTCCTTCGCAAGGTGGTTCGGCAGGGGGAAACCATGTTTTTCCATCCGAGAATCAAATGGGTGGAGGTTATCCTCTGTTTAACCAGAGCCAACAAGGTTTTACCAAAATATTTGGTCCATCAACAAACTCTTACTAGAAACTCGGTGTTGGTTACAATCCAAGACCCTCTTTTCAAGCTGCTAATCAGTCGATGGCGCAATCGAGGATATATTTTCTAGAAAATATCTATTTCCAAACTTGTCTAAGTTGATGAACGACTTGATTCATCACGACCCAAGATAGCCTGTGGCTCCCACCAAAATACCATCATACATTCTGAAGTTCGAAGGGAAAAGTGGTGAAGATCCACAAGATCACATATTGATGTTTCACTTATGGTGCTCATCCAACTCTTTAAACAATGACTCGATCTGGTTGTGTTTATTCCAATGTACCCTCACTGGGGTCACCGCAAAATGGTATATAGAATTGAAAAGGACAAAATACGCGACATTTGGATATCTTTCCATGGATTTTCTCAACCACTTCCAACTCCCTGTTCGGTACGATGCTTGTACAGATCTTTTGGACAACTTTGAACAATACAATGTTACGCACATTTCCGATCATATTCGGGAATGGAGGAGACAAAAGAGATTTATTAAGTCCACAGTTCCACCAGAATTTCTATTAGAATGGTTCTTGAAGTCGTTGCTTCCTTACATTTCTAAGGATGTATCCACTTCAGGGGTGTTTTCAGAAGAGCAGGAAATATTTAGGGCAAAACAACTGGAATTGATTCACTCTCAATCAGGAATGATCTACGAGATTATTCCTAATGCACCTCAGTCAACCCTCAACTTAGAAAAATCAAAGTCAGGACCACACGTCAATGGCATCGTTGGTTCCTCTCAAATCAAAGTCACATATCTAGTTTCTAACTAGATGTAGTAGTTGTCAATTCAACAAAATACGGTCGGTCCAGCCTATGGCTTGACCACCCCCACAACCAAGTCCTCAAATGTACACATTGTGAAATCGAAGACTCAGAAAGTTCCGCAGCAGTCTAGAGAGAAAAAAAAATCCAAATGACAAGAAGGGTAGTGGGGGTAATGACAAAAATCCTAACAAGAATGATGAGGGGGGAAAGGGTGAAAAGAGAAAAGTGAATTTCCCATGCAATATTTATGGGGATGATCACCTTACTCATCAATGCCCCAAGATGGAAGAGGCCTAATTATTGATAAAGTTGCAACAACAAAAACAACCTGTTGGATTGCAAAATCTATTTACGCAAGGACAAAATATGCAGGTTGGATCTTCCACTTCCAATCTGCAAGGGGGCACTTATGGTGCACCGTTGTCGGACAAATATTTCTCGTTCGTTAACATGGTCAATTATTCGAAGTTAAAATAAGAGGAGGTATATTTATCAACCAAGTCTCACGGTTATAGTAATCTGGAGTCGACAACAAAAGGCAAAGAGACTTTTGATCCTCAGGGTCCTCTTCACATAGAGAGACCTGAGAAGGAAATGACGACACGCATACCAAAATGTGTGTACAAAAGAGAATCACACAACCCTAACACCAAAGCCTCACCCAACTATTCTATTATTGAGGATTTATCTCAAACATCGTGTGCGATATATGTTCTTGAGGTGATTCAAAGTTACCCCACGCAGAAAACCGCTTTGTTATCTGCAATCAGAGCTGTGGATTCTTCCATCCCGCTCACTATGAATTTCAAGGATACTAATGTGAAGCCCCTTCATCCTTATCATATAGCCTTCCAGATTGATGTTGTTTACACAAAGAACATCATCAGGATGACTGTTGTTGATGACGGAGCTTCTACATGCGTCATGTATTTGTCCTGCTGGAAAGATATTGAATCTCTAGAACTTGGACCTTCTCTGACATTATTGACCATGTTTGATGGGTGATCATTTAGGCTACACGTTCTTATCTCCTCTTTTCCAGTCGAGTTAGGAGGCAATTTCATTTCTGTAAAAGTAGAAGTAGTCAATGTGTTACTCGACTATAAATTATTACTAGGAAGGAGTTGGACTTACACAATCACAATTGTTGTCTCATCGGTACTTCAAATTTTATGCTTTCCCCATGAGGGAAGGATTGTGACTATTGATCAGATGGATTTTAACCATTCTAGCTCCATGGTGAATCAAGGATCCATAGTTTCATGGATTGAGAACTCTCATTCGACAACTGAGAGCATCGGTGTTGGAATGTATCCTTCGCTTATGGGTACCTTTAATTTTCCATCATTATGTCCTACATTCGTGCCACCCTGGTCGGCTACCAAAATTCAAGTTCCACGACTCCTGTTACAAGAGTCATTTCTTTCAAATCATTTTATCTACAAGATCCATGGGTGTTACCCTCATTTTCCGATTCGGTGAAAGGTTGTGCACATGCCAGGATGGTTATGCCACTAGCTACAAATAAAGTCGCTTATCAAGTTATACAACAAGATACTATAGACTCGAATCAATATCCTTCTTTGATGGAGGAGGACAATCTTTTTCTAGAGCCTATTCGGGATCAAAATTATTCAAATTCCCAGGACTATATTGATATCATCTTTCCCTCAGGAAAGGCTATTATTGAGGAAATGACTAGAGCTGAAAGACCATGGGAGGATATGCATCATAGATCATATTTCCTCCCGGAGGTTAGTCATGTGGAAAATGTAGAATTCAAGTCAACCATGAGTAGGAGTGTTGATCATACGATAAATCCCTTAGCTGGGCATGGTCTCTACGTCGAGGGAAATATGGAGAATATATCAGAAATCATCCCCATTAACATTTCTAGCACTACTACATATGGGCGGATTATTCCACGAAAATTTTCCATGCTTCAACTAGTTTCATATTTTTTTTAAACAGGGCGGGATTTTCGTTGATATTGCCACAAAAGTTCGTCGCAATATCGACGAAAATCTTATTTAAATCTAGTCAGGATTTTCTTCGCTATAGCGACTAACTTTCGTGGCAATAGCGACGCAAATTTTGCATATCTCATTGGTTTGGTGTTAATGGCTAGTTGACTATTTTATCTATATATATGTGACTTTAAGAGACTTTGCAACACAATTGCTATAGTTGCGACATTGTTCTTGGATTTTGTTTGAGCTGGTTATTTTTCTCATCACCCATCGGTTGAACAAATCCAATTCTCGATCTACATAGCTCGGATTTTGAACTTGCAAGGTTAGTATGTTATTTTTTATTGATGTACTCATTTAACTTGTAATTTTTTTTTCAAATGTTCAAATTTCATTTAGCTTGTTTTTTCCTTGATAATATATTATAATATGTGTAGTACCATATTTCATGTCTTTGGTTTTTGGATCTAGTTAGTATATTCTATGGAAAAGGGTATGTAGATTCCATAATATTATAGGTTTATGAAATCCACATACCCTTTTCCCTTCAATTGTAGCTATAATATCTCTCTCTTTTCATTGATAAAAATATGGAAGTGCTCTCGAAACTCAACCCTGATCAGTGAAATGATATGTAACACCTTGTTTCCCCCAATTTGTAATTAATCATAAAATGGGAATTTCCATGCTAATGCATGAGGAAAATGTAAATGTATTATTGTTTGAGTTGTCGATAGCTGACTATGGGGGTGAAGCCTTGAAAGTACTAGCCATGAAATCACTACAGGAAGAATGTGAAAACTATAAGAGAGGGTTCATATATCAAATAACCCCAAATCTCCCTAAGGATGACAAACCTCCTTCGAATCCCAAGGAAAAAAAATCAGTCAATGAAGACAAGGACCGGTGGTTGAATCACCAACCACCCCCATGAATGGAAACATGGGTTTTCAGTCCAAAGTACCCCAGGGACTTGCAAACCTGAGCTTCCTTCTGACAAAAGGAACTAGATAGGTCGGCAAAACCTTCCCAGGTAAGAGGGACACACACACGAGAGAGGAGACAGGAGAAGAGATGGGAAGAAGAAGAGCGTAAGCTCATAGGGGAGATGTGCATAGCTCTCTAGCGAGTCACGAACTGAAGGCCGCGAGCTTGATGATGAAGAGAATCTGAGAAACCTCACCGAGGCCACAAGCGAGCGAGAAAACTCTGAGTTGCAGAAAACAGGACCCGAACAGAAACTGAAAATAGAGAGAGAACCCTCGAGAAGAGTAAGAGTTCCCTGGTGATATCATGGCTTGGAACAGGGGTGGCCAGGGTGCTAATAGTGAATGCCTCTGAGCCTATGGTCAGGTGGAAGGATGAACACCCAAAGTCAATTGGTTGGCGGCAACCTGTAATAGATAAGTGATTTCTTACCCTATGTAATTTATCTGTAACTGTGTATGAATTGGCTATACTGTGTATGTTGCAGGAATCGGGCATATTTCTTAATGGATATACTGTATCCCCCTTATTTCTGCTTGATTGCATAATTAGGCCAGTAAGAAAGCATATGGTTAGGATAGGTTTTATACCCGTAAATACTTGTACCTTATGGTGGCATAAGCCCGAGTCACGAACTATGCGTTCGTCGACTGTGGACACAGTTTCATGTATGCATGTAAAAATTCCTAATCCTTTTGAGTCCCTTGGAGGATGAAGCCTGTTAAGCTCAGGAGGGAATAGCGTCTTCAGAACACAAGCGAGGCCCAAAACCATCAAGGCTCACAGAGGAAGCAAAGGTCGAGGCCTTTGAGACTTTGAAATCTTCCAAGGAAAAAGGAAGAAAGCATGAGCTCAGGGAGGAGCTACAGCAACTGTCAGATCTCGTGTGGATAGCCAATAACCATCGGATCCAAGAAAAGTTGCATGAGGTTTAACCCTTGCACATGAAAAGGTGAGGACTCATCAAAATCCCAAAAAGATCTGGACCGCCCATTTCAGAGGACACGTGGCAGAGATCTGAACCCATCGAAGTTTTGGATACCGGAAGGTTGAAGGACTAGAACCGTTGAGTCGCTGCATCGCGAAATCCCCGCTCACGAAATCCCGATACAGGAGAGGAGCCATCGAATTTCAGTATTTCGGCTATTTGGAGTTCGGGACGTAGAGGAGATTGTGGTCTTGGTACCAAGAGTTCCAAACTCCCGGTACGTGAAACAGCGAAAGCATCGAGACCGTCCATTCTAGAGGACACGTGGCAGAGATCTAAACCCATCGGGGTTTTGGATATCGGGAGGTTGAAGGACCAAGAGTTTGGTCATAGCGGATTCACGAAATCGCAAATCCCGAAGTCCGGAAAGGTGCACGCGATTGAGGTTTTCGGGGAAATCCCTGAAAGAAGATTTCGGTAATTCGGTTACCATAAAAACAAGAGGTAAGAGTTATAAACTCTTGACCCATAAAACCCCAAAAGGATCTGAGTCATTGAATTAGGAGAGACTTTGAGTCATTGATCTCACTCAGGAGGAGGAGGACAGGAATTTTGGGATTCGACACTTCGGTACTTTGGATATCAGGACTACGAGAGGACAAGGAATTGGAGCAATAGAATTTGCAAAGTCCCGAAACGCGAAATCCCGAGAGCGTTTTGAGGAGTAGTGCTGGGTCACGGAACAGGGACAAGTTTCGGCATACCGAGGTTCAGGATTTCAAAAGTTCCGAGGACAAGGAACCAGGGCACTTTGCGTTGAAACTCCCGAAGTCACGAAACGTGACGTATTGTTGGAGTGGGCATGTGAAATCGTGGATAAGTATTGTTTGTAATGGAATCGCGAAATCGTGAATTTTGAAACCTCGAAAGGATGTGGGTCGTCGATCCAGTTGTATCGTAGCCATTGGTTCAAGAGGGACATGGATTGTTGATCTCTCAGCAGAGATATTTCGGTATTCCGGTTGCCGAGGTTATAAAGAGTAAGAGAGTCGGGACTCTTGATCCATGAAATCCTGAAAGGATACAAACCGTCGAATCAGGGGAGGCTTGCATCCGTTGATCTCCCTTGGAGGGGAAATTTGGAGATTTTGGAGTTTCAGGGATTTGAAAGGGAGAGGAAGAGACATTGCATCGCGATTTCCCCGAATCGTGAAAAGTTGATAAGCGCTTTGTCGATTAAGCATGTGGTCATGGATCAGGGTCACATGGACAAGACCCAAGTAGGGAGCTTGTCACTCGCCATCCCTTTCGGGGTTCGGCATTTTGACATTTCGGGGTTCGAAGATTCGAAAGACTTGACTCTCTTGCATCGCTAGGTCGCAAAATGTGAAAGGCGCCTCTTGGCTTGGCCTATGGTCATAACCAACAATCACATGGAGGTGGATAAGGGAAGAGCTAGCCTGCGCTAGGACCCCATACGAATTTGGGGATTCTATCCCTTGAAGAAAAGAGAAAAAAAAATTATTATGCTATAGTGGGTATGTGACAAATTGGTATCAGAGCATGGTTACAACACTTGGCCTGGTTGGGCTCATGTACGAGCCGCGTAAAGAAATATTGTTATCTTCATTTTCTCTTTAAGAAGAAGGACCGCAGAATGAAACTGTAAATTGGGAATTTATTTAACCCCTATGTTAAGATGGTAACTACTCTTATAGGAGTAGGAATGCACTGATCAGTATTACTGATAAGACCTGATTATGAATAACAGAGGTGGAATAAATTGTGCTATGAAGTTGCATGAACCAGACAAGGGACAGGAACTAAGTTGTTATGTTATAGTGTGACGATGGCTACCTACTAAAGCAGGTAGAGTCTCTTGCAATTGATATGGCTGGTTAGGTAAGAATTAAGATCCAAATGAAGAACTCCTTCATGATCTGGGAAATCTGGTAAGGGATGGTAGGGTCCTTAGAAAGTCATAATTACTGCATTATTAAAAGACTAAAACCCTGAGCATATAACTCCTCGCGGTTGAGAGGACTGATGAAAATATGTAGGGTCAGATCACCTGACCTATAATGGTTAGGATCGACAACAAGGATAATCTGTTTAAACAAGATTAAGAGGATTCCTTTGGGACTGTTTCTAATTCCCAAGAGTGACCCTTGTTGGTTGTTCCCATAAAGAGAGGGTAACATCCGTATGAGTTATGACTATGAGATTAGTCCTGTAAGTAACTTAAAAGATCAGAAGAGATAGCAGGAAATTTCGTATGTTGAGCGTGCATATAGAGCACAGGGAGTGAATATAGAAACAAGCTTGTGTTAAAGTTTGAAAGCTCCAGAGGTTGAACACAGAGGATGATTCCAGAAGAGTTGATGCCAAGTTCGTGGCTAGAGGTTATTGAAAATTTGAACGGATGGTGGAATTCTCAGAGGGAGGAATACCGAAATTCTGTGAACCGTTAGATATAGTAGATCAGCAGAAATGATAAGGATGATAACCTCTCATCACTCACAAGATCAGGAGGAATAGTATCTGTTAGATTGGAATCAACGAGAGCTGTTGATCTAGAGCTTCGAGGTTTCATCTATTGGGAAAATAGAAGTGTAGACCTTCCAAAGTCGCGCCAGGTAAATCACCAATTCAATCAAGGTCGTTGGTTAGCAGATGACCTGAACCGTAGATCCGGTGTAATTAGATCTTTGGGAGTCAGAGGTTTAGAAGTCAATGGGCAGAGTTTTGAGGACTCACATGTCATGAAATCCTGACATCAACCTGATTCGTTGGATCAAGAAAGGTGGTGGATCGTTGATCTGACGCATACACGTTTCGAGGATTCGAAATTGGGAGTTAAGGGGTGAAGACTCTGCCAAAATCCCAAAAGGTGGAAAGCCTGGATTTGATCAGGACCGTTGATTGCCAGAAAGATTTGGACCATGGGATCCAGGTTGCCAGACCCTCGTGGATCATAAGTTTTTGGAAACAGTGGGGTGTTGTCCGTGGATTCGCCGAAACACAGGATCCTGACGTGAGTTTGGGAGTTGACCCCAGGTTCCGAGCGGAGGGTCATGTGAATAAAAGAGCCGAGAAAACCTTAGATTCGGTCTTTCGAGTTTTTGGATTTCGGGGATCGAAGAACCAGAGTTCCTTGCAACAAGAATCCTGAAATCATGAAATGTGAAGCGCCGGTGGTTGCATGAGGAGAAGGCGTGAACTAGCATGATGAATACTTAGCTATGTTCAATTGTACTTGAGTACATGAGTTTAATGCATTATGAAGCTTCATAATAGGAAGCCTGATATTCACACCAGTAAGGTATGAATGATATGAAACGTGCAAGTAATGCACATGTATGATGTAAGAGTATAAGTATACTAGAGGTCCAATATGATTTCCTTGATGAGTGAAATGTGAGGCAATCATTGCACTTGCCAAGATTGAATGAATACTATAGAGGCATAGCTGACTCCATTCTGGGGAGTCATGAAAGCTCTGTTCCAAATAATAACTTGAGGGAAATGTATTCCATTTCCTCATGAAGTACCAATATAATTAGGTGAAAGGGTAAATGTGAAAGGATTCTCTCTTGTCATAATAAGAGACAAATGATTATGCCTTTGAGCATCACGTGAGAAGGACTGTGAATGAATCGGAATTGACTGATCTTAATAGTAAAGATGCATGTTTATATTCCTTAAGGGGAATATTTAGTAAAAAGACAAAACTAACTCAAGGTTGAGGCCATCACAAATAGTGATGGATAGGCAACAAGGAAGTTGCATTCCAAAGGAGTTCCCGGTGGAGTAACTGTGTAAGGACTTTGTCAGAAGAACAGAGTCACAACCCTAATAATTGTTGAAGGTTGGACAATGGGCTGCAAGGTCTATCCATATATAAGAATCTTGGATTACATTTTGAAAGAATCATGTAATTAATAGAAGACTAACAACTGAATATTGACCATTCTGATAACTGAATGGGAGTGTGTAGGATGCACATGTTCATGACTCATTATGAGAAAAGAGTTGTTATTCAAGCATGTTGCAGTATCCCAAAAAGGGTTAGGGTGAGTCCTAACCAAGGCTGCTCAGAAAAAGAGCAGTTGTGGAAACCGATATAGTTGGTAAGAGGCAAGTAAACCCCCTAAGTATGATTAAATGAATAAATGAGTACGTTTAACTGATAAGGCTTGGTTGAAGCTAGGATTAAGAAAAGGTAGTGAGACCTTAGAGATAACTCGACTGGGCTGAAAATCCCCAGGCGATGTAGAAAGAATTTGAAGAAGGGGAGAGCCCTCATTTCTTTCCTTGTTGTGTATTATGTTTTCTATGGGATGAGAAAGCTAGTACATTGATGAACGAAAATGTTTTGACACCATAGTAATGATGGTTGTAATGCTGTGAAAATGATTGAGAACTATTGTGTTGCACTTATGTAAACATTTGAGGATGGATATGAACTCGAATGTTATGATACATGCATTTGGTTTAATATTATGACTAATGTAATTGTGTCTATGAGGATGCATGTTGTGTATAGAAATAAATTGGAGCTATTGAGGAAGACAATTGCCAATGATGGGCAACCTCAAATAGAGAATGACCAAGAGAAGGTTGTGCATGAAATATTGTTGACAGGGTTGTAGAAGTCCCCATGAAGCACTGGTGATGAGGTAAAAATAAGAAAGAAGGTGCTAGCAGCCAAGAAACAGTAGAAAGATATTTGTGTCTGTGTAGCACAAGGTATGAATGGATTTGGTAAGAACCCCTTCTGAAATATTTTATTGTCTTAGTGTTATGCATAAACTTGAAAGGCAGTTGTATGCCTTGGATACCCAAGTAAGTTATGACCCAGGACGAAGAACCGGAATGATGGAGGTATGAACCTCTGGTAGAAAAAACTATTTGTAACCCTTGGAAGAATTCATGAATTTATATATCATGAATGCATTGACAATCAAGGAATGCGTAACGACATTCATGTGAAAATTTTGAGTTCATGTGTATTGATTTGGGATGATCAGCCTATAGCAGGCAGTATGGTCCGACTGTAAGACTGAAAGAAAACGAAAAAAACATATGAGAAAAAGGTTGGTTAACTTCCATCACCCCATGGCCAAGAACCGGTCATAAAGTGTGACGAACTTGAATAACAATGAAAGAGTGCATTGGGTATGAATGTGGCCATGGATAGTGGCACATTTGTTAAAACCCTTTGAAATGTTGAATTACGTTTTGAAAATATATATATATATATGTGTGTGTGTGTGTGTGTGTGTGTGTGTGTGTACATGGAAAATCTAACAATTTGTTTGGCTGATTGAAGAATGAATTGCAAGAAGCAGAGGGTCATGGATATGGTAGTAAGGTAAGCCCATAGGAAAGACCGATTGCCTGCTGAGCCAAACTGCAAGGAATGGTATCTCCTTTTGAGAAAGTGAATTTGATTGTTAGTATGCACCATTCTGAAATTGTTGTGATGATGTTGTAAAGGTGCAATAAAATGTATGTGCATGAGAACTAACAATTTGATTAGCTGAGAAATGATTGCAAGAAGAAGGAGTCTTGGATATGGAAATGTTGTAAGCCCATAAGGAAGACCGATTTCTTGTTGAGCTAAAATGTTATGGGAAGGAAAGTCCCATAATTATGAATCTGGTTCCTGTGCAAAACAAATATGAAAACAAATTATGGAATAGGAAATCTGTAGGTGATAGATTTGCAATAGAATTCTAAAAGTTAGAATTCATAATGATGTCTCACAAGACTTGTGTACCTGTGATACAGGTGAGAATAAAAGACATGTCCAGAAAAGACAGATGAGGGCTGTCAAAGTTGAAGATGATGAACATGGCTACTACTGAGCCATGAAAACCCCGTGATAAGCCATGATCGCCTGAAAATTATTGTGTTGAGGCAACACAAGCCAGAGATATGCCTCGGAAGAGCAAGTCTGAGGGACACCTCGACTGTAAGACTCGATAGAGTCTCTAAAATTTTCCTATGTGAGAAAACCTTGGCAGGGTAAGATGGATCGCCTGAGAGACTGTATAACAGTGAAGGGGATGCCTGAGCCTAGGCCTAGAGGGTGAGTGACATCAAGGAAGAGGATACCTTAATAATTCTTGTAAACTATTGGGATCATGCACACAGTGGGTAGTTTCCCGTGCGGAAAAACCTTGGAAAGGAAGATGAAATCTTGATAACTCTTGTGAACTATTGAATTGGAATAATGCACCCAATGGGTACGTCAAGGAAAGTGATGAGCATGGATAACAAAAACTACCATGTGGATACAGATTCACAAACTTCTCAGATAAGTATTGTGCCAAGATTATAAAATTTTCCTTTTGAATTTTGAACAATAGTAAGATGTTTTTGCATGAAATTGTGATTAATGTTCTTGTTGTCCAAGAATTATTGAAGGCAGGTGACGAAGACTAACATCCTGAAAGAGGACCTAACCGAGGATGAAGTTCAAGACTTCTGAAGTGGCTGAATGAGAAAGGCATGACAAGTGTTTTTGCGAAAGAACACCGAGGACGGTGTTCCTTTAAGGGGGAGGGAATTGTAACACCTTGTTTCCCCCAATTTGTAATTAATCATAAAATAGGAATTTCCATGCTAATGCATGAGGAAAATGTAAATGTATTATTGTTTGAGTTGTCGATAACTGACTGTGGGGGTGAAGCCTTGAAAGTACTAGCCATGATATCACTAGAGGAAGAATGTGAAAACTATAAGAGAGGGTTCATATATCAAATAACCCCAAATCTCCCTAAGGATGACAAACCTCCTTCGAATCCCAAGGAAAGAAAATCAGTCAATGCAGACAAGGACCAGTGGTTGAATCACCAACCACCCCCATGAATGGAAACATGGGCTGTCAGTCCGAAGTACCCCAAGGACTTGCAAACCTGAGCTTCCTTCTGACAGAAGGAACTGGATAGGTCGGTAAAACCTTCCCAAGTAAGAGGGAGACACACACGGGAGAGGAGACAGGACAAGAGATAGGAAGAAGAAGAGCGCAAGCTCACAGGGTAGATGCGCAGAGCTCTCCAACGAGTCACGAACTGAAGGCCATGAGCTTGATGTTGAAGAGCATCTGAGAAACCTCGTCGAGGCCACAAGCAAGCGAGAAAACTCTGAGTTGCAGAAAACAGGACCCGAACAAAAACTTAAAACAGAGAGAGAACCCTCGAGAAGAGTGAGAGATCCCTGGTGATATCATGGCTTGGCACGGGGGTGGCCAGGGTGCTAATAGTCAATGCCTATGAGCCTATGGCTGGGTGGAAGAACAAACACCCACAGTTAGTTGGTTGGCGGAAACCTATAATAGATCAGTGATTTCTTACCCTATGTAATTTATCTGTAATTGTGTATGAATTGGCTATACTGTGTATGTTGCAGGAATCGGGCATATTTCTTAATGGATATACTGTATCCCCCTTATTTCTGCTTGATTGCATAGTTAGGCCAGTAAGAAAGCATATGGTTAGGATAGGTTTTATACCCATAAATACTTGTGCCTTATGGTGGCATAAGCCCGATTCACGAACTATGTGTTTGTTGACCGTGGACACAGTTTCATGTACGCATGTAAAAATTCCTAATCCTTTTGAGTCCCTTGGAGGACGAATCCTGTTAATCTTAGGAGGGATAGCGTCTTCAGAATGCAAGCGAGGACCAAAACCATCAAGGCTCATAGAGGAAGCAAAGGCCGAGGCCTTTGAGACTTTGAAATTTTCCAAGGAAAAAGGAAGAAAGCGTGAGCTCAGGGAGGAGCTACAGCAACCGTCAGATCTCCCATGGATAGCCGATAACTATCGGATCCAAGAGAAGTTGCACGAGGTTTAACCCTTGCACATGCAAAGGTGAGGACTCATCAAAATCCAGAAAAGATCTGGACCTTCCATTTCAGAGGACATGTGGCAGATATCTGAACCCATCGGTGTTTCGGATACCAGAAGGTTGAAGAACTAGAATCGTGGAGTTGCTGCATCGTGAATTCCTGGTTCGCGAAATTCCGATACATGAGAGGATCCATCGGATTTTGGTATTTTAGCTATTCGGAGTTTGGGACGTAGAGGAGACTGTGGTCTTGGTACCGAGAGTTCCAAACTCCCGGTACACGAAATAAAGAAAGCATCGAGACCGTCCATTCTAGAGGACACGTGGCAGATATCTGAACCCATCGGGATTTCGGATACCGGGAGGTTGAAGGACCAAGAGTTTGGTCACAGTGGATTCACAAAATCACAAATCCCGAAGTCCCGAAAGGTGCACGCGGTTGAGGTTTTCGGGGAAATCCCCAAAAGAATATTTCAGTAATTCAGTTACCGGAAAAACAAGAGGTAAGAGTTATGAACTCTTGACCCATAAAACCCCGAAAGGATCTAAGTTGTTGGATCAGGAGAGACTTTGAGTCGTTGATCTTGCTCAGGAGGAGGAGGACTGAAATTTCGAGATTCGACACTTTGGTACTTCAGATACCGGGAGTACGAGAGGACAAGGAATTGGAGCAATAGAATTCGCGAAGTCCTGAAACACGAAATCTCGAGAGCGTTTGGAGGAGTAGTGTCGAGTCACGAAACAGGGATAGGTTTTGGCATACAGGGGTTCGGGATTTCGGAAGTTCCAAGGACAAGGAACCGAGGCGCTTTGCGTTGAAACTCCCAAAATCGTGAAACACGACGTATTGTTGGAGTGGGCATGTGAAATCGTGGATAAGTATTGTTTGTAATGGAATCACGAAATCATGAATTCTGAAACCCCAAAAGGATGTGGGTCGTCGATCCAGTTGGATCGTAGCCGTTGGTTCAAGAGGGACATGGACCGTTGATCTCTCAGTAGATATATTTCGGTATTCTAGCTACCGAGGTTATAAAGAGTAAGAGAGTAGAGACTCTTGATCCGTGAAATATCGAAAGGATCCAAACCGTCAGATCAGGGGAGGCTTGCAGCCGTTGATCTCCCTTGGAGGGGAACTTCAGAGATTTCAGAGTTTCGAGGATTTGAAAGGGAGAGGAAGAGACATTGCATCGCGAAAATCCGGTAAGCGCTTTGTCGATTAAGCATGTGGTTGTGGATCAGGGCCACATGGACAAGACCCAAGCGAGGAGCTTGTCACTCACCAACCCTTTCAGGGTTCGGCATTTCGGAATTTCAGGGTTCGAAGAGTCGAAAGACTTGACTCTCTTGCATCGCTGAGTTGCGAAATGCGAAAGGGGCCTTTTGGCTTGGCTTGTGGTCATAACCAACGATCACATGGAGGTGGATAAGGGAAGAGCTAGCCTGTGCTAGGCCCCCATACGAATTCAGGGATTCTATCCCTTGAGGAAAAGAGAAAAAAAAATTATTATGTCATAGTGGGTATGTGACATGATAGTAATTGATTGTCATTTTCTTATCTCTTTTAATTTTTAAGACCTGACAAAAAAACACCAACAAATCTTGATTGAAGCTTTGATACCTCTTGTTACATCCCTAGTACCCAAAAGGGATCACACTTGCATAAATTGAAAATAATATAACAGTGACAATAATGGTTGGGATACTTGCACACCTAATAGTTGGCAGCTAGCACTTACTAATTCAATTAAATGGAGGAAGAAATCTCCATGAATAAAATATTGAAGTTGATTGTTATATTGATAAATGATAAGTTATGGTATATATAAGATAGGGAGGAAACTCATGTTTATAACAAAAAGGGTAATAACTGCAATTAATATATTGTAACATTTCCCTCTTTCGCATAAATTCTTTGCTATCTTCAACATTTCCCTCTTCCGCATATAAATTAAGAGAAATATTAATAACATTTCCCTTTTCCGCATATAAATTAAGAGAAATATTAATAACATTTCCTCACCCGCATAAATTCTTTTCTATCCTCAACATATTGTAATAAATAATGGGTAGGTTGGCATTAGTGACAAGATAGCCTATTGATATTACATATAATTATTAATGTATGAGAGATCATCCATTATTTAAGCATGAAAAACAAAACCCAAGACTAAATATTGTGGTTGACGTGAACGGGTCTGTACATTTTGCAAAACAAAGTATGAGAATTTCCATTATTTAAGCATGAAAAAAAAAACCTGAGGCTAAACGTTGTGGTTGACGTGATCAGGTGTGTACATATGGACGGCAGAGAAAGTGCTATATTCCATGCTTTAGCAGGGACTAATAAGATACATAAACACTAACCCTAAACTTATGTTAGGTATATATGCCATTATTATATAAAGAAAACATTTGTACACATATGACCTTACTATAAAGATGTTATCTATGTCATCATGATGTTGATCCTCTACACATATGATCTCCTTATTATAAAGATGTAGGTCACTTCAAATAAACATATCATAATCGAAAGGAGTAGCCAAAATATAAAAAATTGACAACTTAATGTTTGGTATGGTGTAGGTAAGACAATTACTTGTCAGGACAAGGATTTGTCACAATGAACGAAAATGACAGGAAGCTTGCTCGGTTAAGAGTGGCATTAGAGGTGAGGGGCGATGGAAAATAGTGGGCTGACTTGTTATTCTATGCAATCACCCTCTACTTTATTAAAATAAACTTTACAGGACCTTGCTCCATGTGTTAAAATATGCAAGATAAATTATGTGCCAAGTTTATGCTTCTTCTTTTAAATGTTCATGTGTGAGAAAATGTTCTTTTAAATGGTTAAATATGTGCTTTAAATAAATACACAGCAACATAACTTGCATCAAATAAACCATCAAACTCACAACAATAACAACATGATAAAGGAGTTCACCCCTCTCCGGGCTACATCTCCTTGAGCCTCCATCAATGGACATGGCTCTCTGGGATTAATTTGTCAAAAATTCTTTTACAAGCTGCTGCTCAACTCCAATGGAAATTCTGACTGTACCATTGGGATCAGAATACATAAAAACCCCAAAAATGACTAATAAAACTCTGAAAACGGATCATGGCTCATCCGGGCATGACTTCTTCTACATGTGGCCTTAAGCTTCCCTGAGCTTCTCTGTGGAAAAAACACCTGTAAAAGTCCTCAAATGGATCTGAAAACTATCCCAAAATGTCCATAGCATAATAATTAGTCAAAAATGATTATTCAATCACAGAAAACAAACATAGGCTCATCTGAGCATGACCTCAAACAATGAGGGCTTCAAGCTCCCTAGAGCTCTCTGAAACTTCAATGGTTAAAAACCTGAAAAAAAGTCTTCAAATGCCTGTGAAAATAGTGCCAATGGATTCAGAACGTCCAAAAACCCCTAGCTGGGCTTTTACGGCACCTCATTCGGCCAAAAAATGAAGAAGATAGGCCTCCTGCCATTCTCTTCCTTCAAGCTTGCTGTCTCTGGTTTGCCAAAACGCACCTCTGGGCGTTCCAACCAAGAACACACTCCAAATTCGTGCTAAAACCTAGCACCGAGTGCAACCACATAACTATGTAAACTGTAGGATGGTTAATGGAACTAAAACCCCTAACCGCCAAGCCGTTGGTCACAAGGGTCCTCCATACGATCGCGCTTTCAAACAAAAATGGGCTACGTTCAAAGGCCGAATAAATGAAGGACAAGTGGTGGTCGAATGGTTGCATAACCGTGCAACACAAACCAAAACCCGCGTGCATAATACACATGGTCACATGGAATAATACACAAGACTGCGGGCTGGGGCTAAGCCCCAGCCCGACCCCCGCCCCAACATACAATAGTTTTAATTTAAATAAATTTAAATACATATGTATAATAAGGAACACCGTGCGACGCGTTGGTAGGGCAGACTTTGCAAAGACTTTACATGGTGGGAGGAGGTCTGGGGTTCAAATCCCATGGACTCCATAAACTTTTGAACTAACAACCATTTCCAATAATGGAGTGCCACGTGGCAGCCCATGACTGGGCCACGTGGCACCAAAACACTTGCCAAAATGATGCCACGTGTCGAAACATGATTCATCCAACTGTCAACCAATATGAAACTGCCATGTCAACATATGCCAACTCATCTCTGCCACGTCACCTCTTCCACATCAGCGTACGACCTCTGCCACGTCAGCCTGTACGGACTGTACAGTCAGCACAATTTTTTTACATGTTTGACGATTCGAACAGATCGCGATATCTCTCGCTCCTGACTTTCGTTTGAACCCAAACGAGTTGCATTGGGTTCATGATGATCAGGGCTACGCTCTCATTTGTTTTGAGGCAATTCCGAGAATGTTCATTTTTGAGCTAAAATTTGACCCCTGGTCCAAATTTTGATCATTCCATGCTTTAGCAGGGACTAATAAGATACATAAACACTAACCCTAAACTTATGTTAGGTACATATGTCATTATTATATAAAGAAAACATTTGTACACATATGACCTTATTATAAAGATGTTATCTATGTCGTCATGATGTTGATCCTCTACACATATGATCACCTTATTATAAAGATGTAGGTCACTGCAAATAAACATATCATAATCGAAAGGAGTAGCCAAAATATAAAAAATTGACAACTTAATGTTTGGTATGGTGTAGGTAAGACAATTACTTGTCACGACAAGGATTTGTCACAATGAACGAAAATGATAGGAAGCTTGCTCGGTTAAGAGTGGCATTAGAGGTGAGGGGCGATGGAAAATGTTATTGCCCTTGCTATGATTGCAGAGGCTTGCAAAATAGAATACTTTTAATAACAACAGCCCAAAAACATTGTAGGGAGAAGGGGTATGCCGAAGGGGGTTATGAATATCGTCCCTTCGTAAGAGGATTCAATATTTAATGTATTCTCTGTAATAATCAGTATGTCATGAATTTTAGTAATATTTCTTATCGAGATTTTTATATTTTCTATACACACTAACTTTTCTATGTTGTTTTTAAATATATAGACGATGCCCCCAA
>ML790622.1:430596-448918 GCA_009831015.1 Picea engelmannii | reverse complement strand
TATGGCATTACCATATTACATTGTAATATGGCATTACCATATTACATTGTAATATGGTAATGCCATATTACATTGTAATATGGTATACCATATTACAATGTAATATGGTATACCATATTACAATGTAATATGGTAATACCATATCTCGTGTATTTTTTTTTTTTTAACTTAATTCCATCGTCGCAATATCGATGATAGTTCGTCGGAAAAAAAAAAATTCATTTTGACCACCGTGGCAATAGAGACGAACTTTCGTCGCAAGTTGCCACAGTTTTTCGTCGCACATACAGCATCTTCGTCGTAACTTTGGTCTTGATGAATCAATGTCGTCTCTATTTCCACGGGTATTCGTCGCAAGTTGCCACAGTTTTTCGTCGCACATACAGCATCTACGTCGTAAGTTTTTGACTTGTCAAAAATTTTCGTCGCAATTGCGATGAGATTTCGTCGTAATTGCCATGGTTGTTCGTTGTACTTGCGATGATATTTCGTCAGAATTGAGATGATGCAAAGGGTTAACCGAACTTGACTGTGGTGACACGCGTAGAGATAATTTCATCGATGTTTCCACGCACACCTGGATCGTTGATAGAGCAACGAAATTATTTCGACGAAAAAAAAACTCGGCTTTCGTGGAAATTGCTACGAATATGTGTGGCAATATCAACGAAAAATCGTCGCAAATTTGTTCATATGTACTAGTGTAGGACACATGTTGTCGAAAATTTCTTTATTGGGTCATAGTGCTCTCAAGACAAAATTCGTGAGTACATGACATTGTTTAAGGAATTTAGAGATGTTTTCACTTGGTCGTACGAGTAAATCCCTTGCATAGATCCTTGAATCATTCAACGTGAGATTCAAACCTAGGGGAACGTGAAACCAGTTCGACAAAAGTTGTGACCAATGAATCCAAGGAAAGCAACAAAAATTAAAGTTGAGGTGGAAAAGCTACTTAAAGTTGGCTTTATTTACCCAATACCCTTGATGGAATGGGTGTCCAACTATGTTATGGTCGATAAAAAGTAGGGCATGATTCGAGTGTGTATGGATTTCTGGGATTTGAATAAAGCTTGTCCAAAAGATAACTTCCCTATGCCATTCATCGATCAGATTCTTGATGAATGTGCAGGGAGCGAGATTTTTTCATTCATGGATGTTTTTTCAGGGTATAACCAGATCGATATTCAACCAGAATACCATCATAAAACAACTTTCATTTATCCTTGGGGAACCTTCGCATACAAGAAGATTCCCTTTGGCTTTAAAAATGTTGGAGCTACTTTTTAGAGGGCCATGATGTTTTGTTTCCAGGCTTGAATCATATAGTGGAGGATTATTTGGATGATCTCACAACTCATTCTCGCAAGAGAGCTCGGCATCTATTACACCTCTTCCTAGTCTTCAAGAGATGTCATCACTATCGAATCTATTTAAATCCGCATAAATGTATTTTTTGCGCGACCTCATGACGTCTTTTGGGTTTTATAGTTTCAACTAAAGGGATCATGGTTGACCCTTTGAAATTGGAGGCAATCAATTAGTTCCCTCCCCCATGCACAATTCATCAACTTCAAATTCTACAAGGAAAGGTGAATTTCCTTTGATGTTGTGTACCTAACTATGCCAATATTATGAAAGGATTTATGCGTCTTTTGAAAAAGGGGGTTCCACTTTAGTGGGACAAGGAAGCACAACGTTTGTTTGATGCATTAAATAAAGTGTTGGTTTCAACTCCATTATTGAGTCCCCCATATTATAATCGAGATTTCTTCTTGTATTTGGAATCAGTCAAATCGTCTATTGGCATGGTCTTAGTTTAGGAGGATGATGAGCTCCAAGAGCATGTCATATACTATTTGAGTCACACTTTTTTGGGTCCTAAACTGAAGTACTCTCAAGTCAAGAAACTGGCCTTAGCAACATTTCATGTTGTTCAACGACTTCGACATTACATTCTGTTGTGCAAGACAACTATCATCGTCGACGTTAATCCTTTTGAGTACGTATTGACTCGGAAAATTATCAGTGGGAAGTATAACAAGTGGATTTTTGTGCTTCATTAGTTCGATTTGTATTTTGCTTCAATGAAATCCAAGAAATATTTAGTCTTCGCCAAATTGATCTTGGAGTTCCCAATAGAGAATGAGGATAGTGAAGTAATTGATTCTTTCATGGATGAGTGTATCTTCCTCATCTCTTTGTTCGATCCTTGGTATGGAGATATCCTTATATATCTCTAGACTTTGAAGTCCCCTCCACATTTTTCACGAGATGAGCAACAACAAATTCTTCACCTAGCAAAGAACTATCTCATTATTGTTGACACTTTGTATCAACGAGGGGTAGACTCAATTCTCCATCACTACCTCACTCATGAGGAAGTAGATGTTGTTTTAAATGACTACCATGGTGGAGAAGGTGATGATTACTTATTGGGGTTGGAAATAGCCCAGAATATTTTGCATGCCAGTTATTTCAAGCCTACGATCTTTAAACATTGCATAGAAGCGGTCAAGAAATGTCATCCTTGTCAAATATTTACAAAGAATATGTGTGTGTACCCTGCTCCTATGTTTCCCATTTTTTTTGTCGGCCCCTTCACCAAGTGGGGTGTAAATTTCATGACATGCAACCCAAACCTCATCTAGGGGGCATCGATACATTATAGTGGTCGTTGACTACTTTACAAAGTGGGTAGAATCCATGCCAACGTTTTCTAATGATGGTGAAACTGCAATGCTTTTCATGTTCAATTAGGTCATATCTAGTTTTGGGGTTCTGAGAGAGATTGTCACTGACCATGGAAGTCACTTCCAAAACTACATGATGTCTCAGTTAGCATCAAAATCGGGTTTTAGACAGGAGCACTCGTCTCCTTTCTATCCTTAGGCTAATGGTCAAGTCGAGGCCATTAAAAAATCCTTAAAAACTATATTGAAGGGGATGGTTAACTCGACCAGATCAAATTGGCATTTTATGTAATATCAGGCATTGTGGGATTACCAAACCTTAGTCAAAACTACAACAAGATTATCTCCTTTTCAACTTGTTCACGAAGTAGAAGTAGTTTTTCCCATTGAAGGCAAAATACCTTCGCTTAAAATTGTTGTCGAACTCTTACCTCAAAGGATGCAACTTGAAGAACTCCTCATTTATCTAGAACATATTGACGAGCAATGTCAAGATGCAGCTTTATAAAATGAAGCGCATAAGAAACGTATCAAGTCTCAATATGAAAATTATGTCCTCCCAAGGGTATTTTTCGAAGGAGACCTTATGTTAGTCTACGACTAGGACAAGGATGCCTTGGGGGCAGGAAAGTTTACCCCATGTGGCAAAATCCATACATCGTGTGACAGGTGTTGGAAAAAGGGTCTTACGAGCTAGAATATTATGAGGGAAATACATTGTCAGAGCCCAGAAATGGGCTCTACCTTAACAAGTACTATGCTTGAGCCTGATGGCTCGAATACTAGCTCTTTTGTAATTATTGTTTATTGGTATATATAGATTTGTATAAGTTTCTTCGTTATTTCCTTGCGTTGTTGACTATTTTTCTTCTGGTGTGTGGCAGATGTTATAGGATTCATCATTCTATTTCAGATTCGTAGATGGTGCCAGTCGTCACACTCGAAACTTGGCTTCCGCTGCCTGGGTGATTTTTTCACCCACTAACCATCTAGTATCTATTGGAGGTATTTGTCTCGGAGCAACTACAAATAATGTTGCCGAATATAGCGTTGTCATAGAGATTTTGCAACATGCTCTGTCACATGGTATTCAACACCTTCATGTGTTCTTGTATTATCAGTTGGTTGTGTTGCAATTGAATGGTCTATACTGTATTTGTGATCCAGTCTTGTTACGAAGGTTCCTTAGGGTATGCCTTTTGGAACGACCATTTGAGTTTATTACCTATGAGCATGTTCCTAGGTGTGCCAATCTAGTAATTGATGCATATGCTAATTAAGTTTTAGATTGGAATTTTTCACATTCATAACATAAGCAAACACATTGTACACGTAAATATTTAATCATTTCCAAGTAGAATATAAAAATAATGCACAAAAAGATATGTGTGTGTGTGTGTGTGTGTGTGTTTGTGTGCAAAAAAATAGGTCCATAATACAAAATTTGGGCTGCTATCCCCGATATATAAGTACAAAATAGTTCTCTTGGAACGTAATAGTCTAGGCCTGAGGCCGATGAACTCTATCATAGAAAAGTATGTGTCCAAAAAGAGGTCCATAATAAAAAAATTGGGCTACTAGCCCTGATATATAAGTACAAAATAGTGCTCTCGGCACATAATAGTGTAATATTGAGGCCGGTGAAATCTATCATAGAAAAGAACGTGTCTAAAAAGTGGTCCATAATACAAAATTTGGGCTACTAGCCCCAATCTATAAGTACAAAATAGTGCTCTTGGAACATAATAGTCTAGGCCTGAGGCCGTTGAACTCTATCATAGCAAAGTACAGCATATGTTAAACTCCAGAACAAAAAAAACCATGTCTGGGGTACTCCCACTACATGATGTTGCATCCCTATAGGCAGGTCATCTATAGTGGCCATCAGAATGGAGCATGTCAATACCTCTAGGTTCCTTCCCACGCTCCATAAATTTCTTTTTCACATCGTCCTTGAGCCCGACTTCCTCTCTCCCTCGAAGACTATGTCGTGGAATGCTTATCAGTCTCATTGGAACTCTATGTGCACATTTAAAGAGCACATGTTGATATTATGGATCTCACCAAAAATAAGATGTGTTTCCCTTCATATGTATATATATTATATAATCCAAAAATAATAAAATAAAATGAAGGTTACCTATGTCCTGAAGCTCATCACCAGGAGGAATGATGACATCAGGATCTCCCGAAAAGTCGATCCCGATATACAGATAATCCTCGATAAAGGGAACTGGAAGCTCCCACCAAGCAAAGAAGTCATTGTCATAAGGTTTGGATAATTATCCTCCCCCTAAGTGGGCCAAAAACTCATTCCATTGTACCATCATGGGACATGGTCGTAAGTGTCCTTTGATATGAGCTGTTGGGATCATCATTGGCACCCTCTCGGATAAGAATGTATAGAGGACCCATCCAAACCCAAAGTTCTTGTTCTTTCGTAAGTTACAATTAGTGAGATGAATTTTCATGCAAGAAAGCATCGCAATGCTCCAGTAAAACATTGTGGGTCGTAAGCACTCAACTCCATGTTTCATTTGGTACAAGGAAGCCAAGTGAAAAGAGTTAAATCTCATGATGTGCACTGTGGTATATAATATCACCTTTAGACTGAAATTGGTGATATGCTTGATAGGCACTTGTGAGCTCGTCTTTTCTGTGCCATCCTCGCAGTATTCCTTTATGTAATCATTAATGGTCTAGCCACCTCCCCCACAGATTTTGAATTCGGGCACTTCACCTCTACGATACAAACCAATAATGAAGTGTATGTCCTCAATTGTGATCGTCAAGGATTTCCCACCAAGCATGAATGCCTATGTGTCAGGATGTCAATAATCAATAAGGATATTTAGTAATCTATTTTAATCTTCCATGCCAACAATTTGGAAAACATTCATACATGCCACATTGTCAGAGAGATTATTTAGCATCATCGTCATCAAATACTTCATGATCAACTTCCTCGTGCTCACGTTCCCTCCAATAAAAAAACATCTTGCTCAAAATCCACAAGAAAGAGAGTTAAACTTTTATTTTTTCAAAGGGATTATGGGCATTCGTGGGTTCCTTTTATAAAAATTGTGTATATCCATGACTAGTGTTTCTACTAGGCACAAAAATCTGTGAGCCCCTTTGAGGAAAACCGTGGATGTGCGGAATCGTGAGGAAAAAGAGAGGGCTATCCCTCAATTTTTCATAGAAATTAAAAGTTAAATGGATGGAAATGAAATGAATGGTTTGAGAACTTACTTGGTCGAGATGGTTTGTGGTTTAGTTGCTCCAAGCTCCTACAATCTCCAAGTGAAGTTACAAGGGTTTATCCAAATTTGGTTAATTTTAGTTCAAATGGTTAAAATGATATGGTAAAATGGTAAAAATTGCCTTATTTATATAATATTTTGAAAACCCACTTTCCATAGTGTTGGCCCTCGACCAAGTTTTGGGGAAACTTTGGTCATATTTGACCCACTTTTGGACTTCGACACGTTGGTCGAAGAAGGAGCACCCAAGCGGAGCTGAGATCACGGATCTCATCGGTTTTTTAGGGTTAAGTGGACCTAGTAAAGGGTCCTCTAGGGTTTTGTAATGGGTTTATGAGATATCGTCCCATGGGTTTTTCCCATGATTAGGCCTTATTGTAAGGGGTTGTAAAATATAAACAAAGAAGAATGTATGGCAGAAGTAGTCAGCGAAGTGAAGGTAGTTATGTGTGAATAAATTTCCTTTGTGCAGGTAATGTATGTGCGTTAAGGCTCTGTGCTCGATAGAGAGTTGGCTTTGTGCCTTGACCTAGTTTTGGAAGGAGGATATGGTGCTCAGTACATAGATCTCTTGTCTGGTGCGAAGCTTGACTTTATGGCTTAGTGCACAAGAGTGAATGAATGTAAGATTTTGATGAATAATAAAGAGGCGAAGTGGTTGGCGGACGTAGCCCCACACTGGGGTGAACCACATATATCTAGTGTCTCTGGTTTTCTTTGTGAAATGTTAATTATGTTATGTTTTTCTTAGTGCTTAGATTAGGATTTGTAATGGATATGTATCTGTTGCTTAAATGCTTTGCTTATGTTAAAATGCTAGATCTGATTCATAGTGCTAAGTGCTAAGTGTTTAAGGTACATAATATTTTCTTGTTACTACACTAGATCTATCTTTGGTTATGTTCTGCGATGTTAATAGGGTTAATAAACTAATGCAAGTCACTTCCTAAGCATTAACAAAATATTCTGCGAAGTGTTAGTATCACATATCTGTGTCCTAGCTTTGTTACAGACACTTGTGTCTTGTAACCGCCCTTCTTCTACCTCAGGTGAGACTTCGCCTGCTTCGCAGGTATTGCCAAAAGGGTTGGTAGTCAGAGTTTTGTTGGTGAGATGTTAAGCGTTGAACCCTAGGTCTTCCCCTGTGACAACAAATGGTTCCGTTATTGGGAACTGGAACTGTGATTGCTAGGAACTGAAGTAAATAAAAAGAGAAGCTTTGTGCGTAGATATGTTGTTGAAGTGCACAGTACTCTACTTGACTTGTGAATCTTTGTGCCAAGGAGGTAAGCTGATCTGAAGAAAAGAGATAAGATCCTAAAAGAAGCAAGCTTTGTGCTTTGTTAAGAGAAGGAAAAGTGAAAATTTTTGTTTTGAAAGTATGAATTTAAGTATGTTTAATAGATTTTGTCCTAGTCTAAAAGCTAGGGCGCATTTGAAAGAAAGAGTTGATTTGAGTAAATTTAATGGAAATGAAGAAAGATGTGTTATTCCTATGCATAGAAAGCATTTTTGGACTAATAAGTGGATGCAGGAACCTAGAAAGAATTTTTTCAGATTGCAGGTCCAACACTATGATCCTAGGGGAAGTGTGTAGTACAGAAAGGGTTGGGGAACATTTAAAAGAAAAAGAGGATTGACATTGTGCTATAATTGTAGAAGGCCAAGACATCCTTCTAAGGAATGTCTTGAGGTAGGCCCTATTTTTCTTTGTTGTAAGGTTGTTGGTCATGAGGTTGAGGATTGTCCAAGGATTATTGCTAAAGTTGAAGGGATGAACGTGAGACAAGAAAACTATGAAGAAAGTCAAGAGACTACGGGGATGTTAGAAAGTCATAACGAGAAAAATTCAAAGGAAGTACAAACTACATTATTACAGTTGAAAGAAATGATGGATGTTCATAAAGATGTCAGTTTACCAGAAATCCTAAAAGAAAAATAGCGCATAAGTGCAAGAATAGAAGACTTCGGCATAGACTGTGTCTTGGATGAAGAAATACAAGTGAATACTATGACAAAAGAAACTTGGGAAATTTTGGGAAAGCCTAATGTGGTACCTTTGTTGGGAAGGATAGGCTTGTTTAAGGGAAAAATGATAACCTTATGTGGAAGAGTTACTAATGTACCTATTATTGTTCATGGAGCATCGTCTGAAGAAGAATTTGAAGTCATTAGGTTTGTTGGGGACAACACGCCTTTTCCACTATTGTTAGGTAAGACTTGGATTGAGAAGGATAAGATCAGAAGAAAAGTAGAGTAAGAAACTACAGAAAAGAAAAAGAAAGAATTAAGTGATTTCATAGCTAACAAAATAGACCGACTAATAGAAGAAAGAGAGGATAAGTCGAAGAAACAGAACAAAGTAACAATGCAGGAGGGACATAAGGCAAGAGAATTAGTTGTCAAGATTGAAAGAATTCAAGAAGTCTTGAAGAACCTATCTATGCAAGAAATAAGTATGTCCACTCAAGAAGTGTTAAGAAAAGGGATATTAACTTTAGACCCTTTGAGGGCACCTCAACAGTGCGAAGCCACTGCACTAGGAGAAGATAACAATAGAAATGGAAAGAGGAATCCAAAAATAGTTAGATAGACTCAGATAACAGGAAATAAGGCAAGGAAACTCAATAAAAAGAAAGCTAAGTTGGAAAAGCTACAAGAAGCTACAGAAGCCACATGGAAGACTTTGCAAACTGGAACCTCACAGGAGGCAAGTTCGCAGGATTTAAACCTCGCTAGAACAACAAGTCCGCGCAGAATTGGACTTCACCCTGGCGAAGTTAGATGACCATTGGAGGCACCCCAACCATTAGAATGATGCTCCGGAACGGTTAGAAAATGATTTATGGGAATATGGACTGCTTTTGGACGTTGAGACCACACCATAATAGACATATTTACATTGATGGAAGCATTTCTTGGCCGTTGGAAGATCTGTCACGATGCCCCTCTTATTTAAATCATTGGTCATTGTGATGGGACCACTTTTTTACACTCGTGATTGACTGATCTCAGCAGAGAATTTTCCAAGTGTCGAGTTGTGTTATTTGGAACTAGACCCTGCATGTCTATTTGTCTACCCCGCATGTCCATTTTCCTACCCCTTCATCTATTAAAATCCAGAATGTCGGGCGGACCTAGTGAATTGGAGAAATCTGTCGAGGAAGTCCTTAAGAAGCTAATGGTCGACAGACCAATATCCTAAGGTATCCAGGCATCGTCGATTAGGGGACTGCAGGCTTCCCCTTTGACCAGACATCGTTCCAGCCGTGTCAACCCCATAACTGAACAACAAAGTAAGCACCGCAGTGATCTGGCTAATGTGAAGTAGATCCCGTCGATCCTACCTAAATATATTCCACCTTTGGCTGGAGTTGTTAACCGTGACAGTATCCCTCATGACTTTGAGTACTCTGTTTTTACTGCGTACATTCCGAAAGGAATTTTCATAGTCGGGAGTCAATTAGGACAGGTCCCGTTATTGAAGAACACCGAATTCAACTTAGGATACCGGAAGAAATATTCCATGTTGGCTCCTCACCGCTATCTCATGAAGACAACCGGGAAGAAACCTCACCTCGTCTCACAGCCATGGATTAAAGGGTTGGCGCAGTCCACCATGTTGAATGTGATGAAGATCCTGCATTTTGGCTACCACCAGGAGGTTAGCGCTTGCGTTAATCTCCTCTTGTTGTGTTATCATGGTGGATATCCATGGCTTGACATAATGATTACTATGGATCTGACATTGATCCACTAGATCACAGGATTAAGCGTGAAGGGTCCTGACCCTCAACAGTTTTATCCAGGGAAGGCCCCAGACCGATCTTTGGCGTATCACATCAAGGAAGCTTATGGAGAGGTAGAGAAAGGAAAGCGTGGTTACAAGGTAGCCTCTATATAGGTTGGCGAAATGCACCTTGATTTCCAAATCCTAGCTGGCAAGATCGTGAGGAAGAACCACCCCACACAAGTCACCGGATTCGTGGTGGACCTCGCAGGAAAGTGTGTGGAGGGCATGCAGATGAACTGGGTAAACTACCTCATCAACGAGCTAGAGAAGGATTTCTGCGAAGCCCGAGACTTGGGATATGAATTCCATTACAGTTGGTTGATCATTTTGATCGCATTTTTCTCTTGGAAAATGCCTGAAGGGGCCACTTTTCCAGAGATCGAACCTTTGGATTCGTTGGCTACTCGGTTTTCCACCCTGTGGTACACCAACGACATGATAAAGCAGTGGCATTCCAATGCCTTGTTTCATGGATATTACCAACAGTTAAAGGTCGCCATTGAATCATTCCCGCACATGACACTGCACACCCTGTACCAGTACCGACCAATAACAAAGTTCTGCATTGATCCTCATTTCATCTACATCACCACGCACAGAGATGAGAACTAGGAATAATTGCAGTCATACTACAAACTGACAGATGACGATATGGAGCAGATCACAAAGGAATGGCCGAAGGAATTTCTTTTACCTGTCGTCGATGCAGAATTATCTGACACTAACACCATAGAAATCCCCATAGTTACTTGAGTTGAACATGTCAGATAGTCCAGTGGGACGAAGAAGAAGAAAAATCAGGATGAAGTCTAGGACATAGAGAGTGATGAAGAGGACAACGCTTCTGAAGATAATGGGTCAGGCTCGCCAAGAGGAGGAGAAGACGAAGCTGAAGGACAGGGAGGAGGAGATGAAGAGAAAGGAGGAGGTGAAGCTACACCGCCTGAGGATACCCCTGTTGGAACAGTAACATCGTAGAAGAGGAAGGTTTCTCTGAAGAAACCTTCAGTAAGGAAGAAGACGTGCGCCAATAAGCCATAGTTGGAGGCCACTCTCACAGAGGACAACATCAGTCTGGTCCATGGAGCTATGGAGGATGCCTCTGAAAACATGTTGCAGAGATATGGAGAAACGAAAGAGGAGTTATATGGAAGGATTGAGAGGGAATTTAAGGAAGTGCAGCAAGTTGTTCACTTAGTTCGTGCAGTACCTACTGCGCCGCCTGCACTTTCTTCATCACAAACTACAGAATTGGGGGATAAACCAGCACAATTGAGAAGGCTTGCAGATGCAACAGAAGATCGGGTCTAGAGAGATTAGAAGGAGAAGGAGAAGGCTACAAAATCCTTGAAAAAGGAGAAATACAAAGTCTTAGCACAATTATGAACAACGCAAGACAGTATAGCATCCAATGAAAGCGAGAAAGCAGAGCTTCAGGCGAAGCTTCAGGAGGAAAAATCCCAGCTACAGAGGGAAAAGAGTAGCTAATTGTATAGTGAGCCATGGTCAAAGAAGTGGTAAGTAAATCATGTCATTCTGTGCCAGGCTTGGCACACGGAAGAGCAAGAGTTAGTCGAAGCTCAAATAGTGAAAATCGCAGAGATCATCCAGCAATTTCAGGTTAGAATAAAAGAATTGGAGGCCCAAACAGTACCAAGCACCCCGCAGGAGGTCCGTGACCAGAGGGAGGAGTCCACCAAGAACACAGTAGTAAGAATAAGATCCCTCACCTCATAATGTAAAGAGTTAAGTGATAAAATCACCTAGACATTTTAACACCTCACCGAGGATCTAGAGCTAAGGAAGCTAGAAGCACAGTTACAGGAGGCACAGCAGCAAGAATTTTAGTTGCAGGCACAGATGAAGTTGCTCACCAAAGTGGAAAGAATGAAGAGATACCAGAAGCAACACATAGTACAACAACAAATCACTGCCCTCCAGGGTAAGGTGATGGAAGTAACGCAGAAGCTACAACCTGTGCAGGATGAAGCTTGCAACGTGTTCGAGGAGATTTATGGACAGGGCTCACAACTAGATCAAGTGGTTGCAACAATAGAATAGCTCCTAGAAGGGCTTGTTACAGAGTAGATGATCCAATAGCTCAATGAGTATGAGGCTCAGGTGAAGCAAGAAGTTGAGGCAACTCGAGGCTTTCGAAGCAGCATTGTCCAAACCTGAGTGACTCAGGATGAGTCACAGGTGAGTGTTGGGGGCCTGTTGGCCCTCGACCAAGTTTTGGGAAAACTTTGGTCATCTTTGACCCACTTTTGGACTTTGACATGTTGTTCGAAGAAGGAGCACCCAGGCAGATCTCACCATTTTTTTAGGGTTAAGTGGGCCTAGTAAAGGGTCCTCTAGGGTTTTTGTAACAAGTTTATGAGATGTCGGCCCATGGGGTTTTCCCATGATTATGTCTTATTGTAAGGGGTTGTAAAATATAAATAAATAAGAATGTATGGTATAAGTAGTCAGCGAAGTGAAGGTATTTATGTGTGAACAGAGTTTCTTTGTGCAAAGGAATGTATATATGTTATGGCTCTGTACTCGATAGAGAGTTGGTTTTGTGCCTTGACCTAGTTTTGGAAGGAGGATCCGGTGCTCAATGTGCAGATCTCATGTCTGGTGAAAAGATTGAGTCTGTGGCTTAGTGAACAAGAGTGAATGAATGTAATATTTTGATGAATAATAAAGAGGTGAAGCGGTTGGTGGACATAGCCCCACACTGGGGTGAACCACATATATCTGGTGTCTCTGGTTTTCTTTGTGCAGTGTTATCTCTATTATGTTTTTCTTAGTGCTTAGATTAGGATGTGTAAGGGATATGTATGTGTTTCTTAAATGATTTGATTATGTTAGAATGCTATATATGATTCACAGTGCTAAGTGCTAAGTGTTTAAAGTACATAATCTTTTGTTGTTACTACGCTAGATCTATCTTTGGTTATATTCTACGATGTTAATAGGGTTAATAAACTAATGCAAGTCACTTCCTAAGCGTTAAAATAATATTTTGCGAAGTGTTAGTATCAAATATATAAGTCCCATCTTGGTTACAGACATTTGCATCCTGTAACCCCCCCTGGTTCTACCTCAGGTGAGACTTCGTCTGCTTCGCAGGTGTTGCCGAAAGGGCCGGTAGTCGGGGTTTTGTCGGTGCACTGTTAAGCGTTGAAACCTGGGTCTGCCCTTATGCCAACACATAGTTTCTTATTTTTCCATAAATTGAACTAATGTCAAGTTATATTGTAGTGTTGTGGTTTCCATTGAAGGTTATAGAGCTTTATTTTGGGTACTTTTTATCTTTTTATCGATTGATTGAGTCTTTTTCAAGACTTTGGAAGGTGATGTTTTTGTATAGTTGGAATTTAGAGTAGGTCTCACACACCTTAAATATTTTCATTAACAGTTTCCATTTCCACCTTAACCCAAGGTCGATCTCATTAACTTGCGACATAAACCTTTCTTTCTGTTCAAAATGTCGTCTCATTGATGGTAGAGCCTACCTTCCATGGGCTCCCTCGTTTTAAATCTCTTTTGTATTCGGGCACTCATGCTACAATTTTTCTTAGGCTTGGGAGTCCTATTTAGTACCACCATGACATTATGTTCGAACGTCATTCTTCTTACTTAATATATTTCTCACTATTACCTATGAGACTCCCAACATTATATGTTTTTCACTACAATATTTTTTTCGACTCTTCAGCAAGTATTGTATTCCTTACTAACATATAGTGTAAGCCCCATCTCGCTTGCATAATGCATCTATATGTACTAACCACTTTTTTTCCATAGGGTCAACCCCATTCGTTAGTGGCATCGTACCTTTCCATCTAATTAAGGATGTCACTTACGGATGGTATATCTTACCTCTCCATGGGTGTTTTAGTTAGTACCTCACTGTCATTTTTGCACCCATGTTGCAGTTTCTTCCTAGGCTCAGAAGCCCTATTTAGTTCTACCATGTCTTTTCGTTGAAGCCTCATGACTTCCTCTCAATCTTTTTCTGTCTAACTCACCTTCGAGGGATTCCAAACTGTGTTGAGTAGTAATTGCATTGCATGTTAACCACTCATGATTTTATTCCTAATGTCATATTTAGCTTCCTCTTGATGAACCAATTACTTATACATTCCTATTGGTTGACATCCTTGCAATTTATGCCTCTGCGACTCAACACCTTAACCTTGGAGGAAACATTCCCCTAATGTCCTTATCTTGCACATGCTTCCTTGCATTGAGCATAGGTATGTTCCTTGTGCTTTGGAACTAGTTTTTTTTCCCACAAAACTTGTTTCCTCCACTGTACTATAGCATTCTTTTATTCTTTTTAGGCTTTAATAATATGAAAAAGACAAAAACAAATTAGTTAACCAAAAAGAGGGGGAAAGTGTTTATATGTTTTTTTTTTGCAGCAGTCTTATTGCCCTTGAAAAAAGCACAATCCTGAGTCAGTGTCTCGGTATTTTGGGTTTAGAATGGATTCAAGAGCCTCTTAATCGTTGTTGAAAAAAATCTCCTCGGGTTGGTTATTGTTCCAACCATATCGAGTGTTTCTGGATTCCTCTTATATCATAAATGTATCCCAATTTATAGTCATGTTGCCTAAGTCACATAATGTGTTGTGTTTTTGTTCAAGGGAAGTTTCAACCTGAGTCTATCATTCTATAATAAGTCTCTGACCTTTCAATTCAACCTTCACTAGTTCGTCAATTCATCTCATTATCAGAAGTATCTATATCTCTTACTTGCTCTAGTACAGAAGGTCCTCATTGCCTTCTTGATAACGAGTTTGCTCTTATCAACTCTGACAAATTTCCATTATTGATAGGTGACCTTATGCTTAGCAGATGGAAAACCATCATTGGTCGTTGACTGAGTGGTTTCCCTTGTGTTCAACATCAACAACAATCATCACACATAGGGATTCATCTGGTACCTTGGTTTCCATTTGACCCCATTGGTTGATTCCTCTTCTTTATCGGTAGTCCTCATCATTGTATACTATTCAAAGAGTATATGTCATGCACTATTTCCATCTGGTGCATGTCAAAGTCGTATCTCAGTGTGGTCCTTACAATCTATTCACATGACTCCTTTCGAATCTTTGGCCTTCTACTACCCCTTGTGTTGGATGATGGAGAATGCCTTAATTCCTTCCTTCCATTGGGTCTCTTCCTATCGAATTTATCACATATTACTCTGGGATAGGGATCTAGAGTCATATTTGGTACCTTGGGGATTGTAATCATCAGTGGTAGGTTCCCTCACTATTTAAAGTGGGAATACATCAATCTCCCCTGCTCGATAGATTCTACTAGGTGTTCGACATCAAGTCATTTATTCGCACTTGTTAGATTGTACCATGGTACCTTGATTCCCATTATCATCATTGGTGGGTCATCTCACATTTGTTAATGTTATATATCAATGACTGGTAATCAAACGGTGTCTCATTGTGTTCGACCCCAACACATCTATTCACATAGTGTAGACTCGCACCATGGTGGATCATTTGAAGACTTCAAGTGAAGTACGAGCATCACATATTTTATTCTCCTACCCGACATACATTGTACCACACCAAAAACATTAGTACTTGTAGAGGATCATATTTTTCACACTATTGGTCCCATATATCCTATGTTTTTTATTTTGAGACATAGCTTCACTCTGTATCTATTTGTGGCTATGATCTACTTTCACATGGATCCACTTTGTAACACACCCGACCCCTAAGTGCCCTTTTCTAGGTATGGGGAATAAAAATTTTTATTATGTTAATCATCTTGAATCCTCTTTCTAAGGTCTCCATCCTCTTCTACTCATTTGTAGCTTTCTAACGACTCCTACCAGGCTCAAATCTGAGCTCTGGTTTGCAAGTTATGGCCTCCCGAAGCTCTTTGGTCCTCATCAATCAAAGGCCATGTGGCGCCCATGTGGGTCTATCTCATTCGTACTATCCCCAAGTTCCTACATCAATGGTGGAATTCCATCCATTTTCAAATCCAACGATGGGACTTGATCCTCATTTGAAATATAGGATGGAGAGGAGTTCGGTGTTCAGCGCTTCGACATTGAATGCCCCTTTTTCCTTTCTACATGGATGTCCTATGGAGCCCCGAATTCTCGAAGGATCCTGAAATCTCACCACATGGCTCTGGCCTTTTTGGCTTATCTACGACACTACACCCCAATCCTCTAGGTTTCTAAAGTCCCGAACTCCCGATGGGTCCACCCTTGCACGTGGTGACGTATTACACATGGAGGTAAGGACAGATGGGTCCCGAGTACTCCACCCACCAATAAGCCAAGAGAATACATCCCAAGGGGGTGACACGTTGTAAGGCAGAGGTGACATGTGGCCCCGTCAGTGGATGACACGTGTCACATTTTTATGGGCACATAGGGTCTATGAAACTTACGAATCCAGGTGACATGTGTCACTTCAATCGTGGGTCCACGTCACCCTGGGTGATGTCAGTGTGCAACCTCACTCCAGACTGATATCCTTCCAACACCCTTAGATCTCATGGTCAAGATGTGTCCATGTATACCCACTGATCTACGGCCTTCATTACTTCATAACTTCAACACTCGGAAAAATCATTGTGTGACTTCCTCATTTCTCCCAGATTGGTCAGCATCAGGCTGACCAAAGTCTAGATCTAACGGTTGATAAAGGTCGTGCAACATCCTTAGATCTATGGATCGCATGACTTAGCGAGTTCAATGTTCGGAGGCTTTTGCACTCTTACCACCTGCTTTCTCCTGGAGTGGTCAATGCCAGACTGACCTTGTCATAGATCCTACAGTTCTCGTTACTTCATAGCTCTACCCTTCAGGGGTTTCAACATTATGGCAGCTTTGTTCTCCTAAAGTAGGAATTCGCTGAAGTATTGTACATGAGTCCCTCCACTGGTTGATCAGACGGTTAAGATGGGTTCTCAATGAACTCCCCAGATCCATGGCTCATATCAATTCATAACTCCGGTGTTTGAGGAATTGGATTTTACAACACCTATGTTCTCTCGAAGTATTCAATGTATAACTTACCTCGGCGTATATCCAACGGCCAGGGAGAATCTCAAATACCCTTGGATCTGCGTCTCACACTACTTCACGATTGGTAAGTGGGTCAGGGTTTAGCGGTGGGATAGGTCCACCTGTCATGGTTAGGGACACCGCCACATGTCGGTCAGTCTCATGGGTAATCATAGCAACAAGTTTCCTTCAACTAGTTTTAAAATGGTAAGGTCATGACAGCCCAGAGCTTTAAACTCCTGGAGTTCCAATGCCAGAAAAGATTATCTCCTTTCGGGCCTAGTGTAGGGTTCCCAGACCTTGGTCATAAGGGTCCTCCAATAATTTTCGTGGGTTACATAGTTAACTATTAGTTGTGAATTGGTCAAGGCCATGGGCATGATCCCTCGGTCATACAAGTGAAGGGTATGAGGGAGGCACCCTCCTTCCACAAATTTTGAACATAGCATTCTCACGAGGTAAACTCGAGAGGTCCGCAGGACTTAAGCATTTCATTTAACCCTACCCCAACCTTCTTGCAGACTCACATCCCATAACTCTTTAGTTGTTAAGCTAAGGAAAACATAATACCATTCAAAAGTACGAGTTCACATAGAAACAATAAACATTTCTAACTTAATCATTCAATACATGTTTTAGTCACAAACATGTATATTCAAACATCATTTCAATTCAAGTACACAAAGTATGAAAATACTTATCAGAAACCAATAATCATGAAGTGACAGTTGAAAGGGGTGCATGTTTTCACCCAACCGTAGGCACAACCACTCCTGAATGGATTTATCGATGGCCACCCCTTAGCTAGACCATGCTTCTCTGAGATAGAATATTTCTTCTTGCTCATCGATATTCAAGGATGGAGGTTACTCTCCTCCTCTCACAGGGTTCTTACCAACCTGTTTTATTTGTACCAAGCAAGGGGGTATGTAACGAGTACTTCCACAGTCACTTGTCAGCCTCATTTATCATCTTGAACTAAAAACACTGCCAACAACTTCTTGCACCCAGAACGAGTTTGTTTCTCAGATATCCTTCAAACCAAAGAGATACAAGCACTCTTATCTCTTGTGGATATTGGTCTCTCAACTGTGCTTCCTCGCAGATCTGCCTCTGTCCACAAATTACTTCCTTTCTTTCTTTCCTCGACAAGATTGTGTGGGTCTGAATCCCCAGGTCATGGTCAGGTATGGAAGCCTTGCAGATGGGTACTCTACCCCATCTCCTCATTAACTCTTGAGGAGGGATTTTTCCAACTACTAGTCTGATTGGTAATTCATTTATGGGTCAGAGGATTGTTTTGGGCCTGAGCAATTAAATACAGTAAGGTACTGATTTGGTGGGGGTCATATCAACCATTTTTGGTTCCCCTCACCATCTCTCTCATAGCATCATGATCTATCTTGGAAAACCCCCCTTTCAGCAGTTATGCAACACTATCCATTTTAATTAATAACATAAATACATACATTACCTTTTATAACAAAAAGGTTCATCAAATCCAACATTCACACATATGTAGTCTACCA
>ML790622.1:400115-418283 GCA_009831015.1 Picea engelmannii | reverse complement strand
CTATCCCCGATATATAAGTACAAAATAGTTCTCTTGGAACGTAATAGTCTAGGCCTGAGGCCGATGAACTCTATCATAGAAAAGTATGTGTCCAAAAAGAGGTCCATAATAAAAAAATTGGGCTACTAGCCCTGATATATAAGTACAAAATAGTGCTCTCGGCACATAATAGTGTAATATTGAGGCCGGTGAAATCTATCATAGAAAAGAACGTGTCTAAAAAGTGGTCCATAATACAAAATTTGGGCTACTAGCCCCAATCTATAAGTACAAAATAGTGCTCTTGGAACATAATAGTCTAGGCCTGAGGCCGTTGAACTCTATCATAGCAAAGTACAGCATATGTTAAACTCCAGAACAAAAAAAACCATGTCTGGGGTACTCCCACTACATGATGTTGCATCCCTATAGGCAGGTCATCTATAGTGGCCATCAGAATGGAGCATGTCAATACCTCTAGGTTCCTTCCCACGCTCCATAAATTTCTTTTTCACATCGTCCTTGAGCCCGACTTCCTCTCTCCCTCGAAGACTATGTCGTGGAATGCTTATCAGTCTCATTGGAACTCTATGTGCACATTTAAAGAGCACATGTTGATATTATGGATCTCACCAAAAATAAGATGTGTTTCCCTTCATATGTATATATATTATATAATCCAAAAATAATAAAATAAAATGAAGGTTACCTATGTCCTGAAGCTCATCACCAGGAGGAATGATGACATCAGGATCTCCCGAAAAGTCGATCCCGATATACAGATAATCCTCGATAAAGGGAACTGGAAGCTCCCACCAAGCAAAGAAGTCATTGTCATAAGGTTTGGATAATTATCCTCCCCCTAAGTGGGCCAAAAACTCATTCCATTGTACCATCATGGGACATGGTCGTAAGTGTCCTTTGATATGAGCTGTTGGGATCATCATTGGCACCCTCTCGGATAAGAATGTATAGAGGACCCATCCAAACCCAAAGTTCTTGTTCTTTCGTAAGTTACAATTAGTGAGATGAATTTTCATGCAAGAAAGCATCGCAATGCTCCAGTAAAACATTGTGGGTCGTAAGCACTCAACTCCATGTTTCATTTGGTACAAGGAAGCCAAGTGAAAAGAGTTAAATCTCATGATGTGCACTGTGGTATATAATATCACCTTTAGACTGAAATTGGTGATATGCTTGATAGGCACTTGTGAGCTCGTCTTTTCTGTGCCATCCTCGCAGTATTCCTTTATGTAATCATTAATGGTCTAGCCACCTCCCCCACAGATTTTGAATTCGGGCACTTCACCTCTACGATACAAACCAATAATGAAGTGTATGTCCTCAATTGTGATCGTCAAGGATTTCCCACCAAGCATGAATGCCTATGTGTCAGGATGTCAATAATCAATAAGGATATTTAGTAATCTATTTTAATCTTCCATGCCAACAATTTGGAAAACATTCATACATGCCACATTGTCAGAGAGATTATTTAGCATCATCGTCATCAAATACTTCATGATCAACTTCCTCGTGCTCACGTTCCCTCCAATAAAAAAACATCTTGCTCAAAATCCACAAGAAAGAGAGTTAAACTTTTATTTTTTCAAAGGGATTATGGGCATTCGTGGGTTCCTTTTATAAAAATTGTGTATATCCATGACTAGTGTTTCTACTAGGCACAAAAATCTGTGAGCCCCTTTGAGGAAAACCGTGGATGTGCGGAATCGTGAGGAAAAAGAGAGGGCTATCCCTCAATTTTTCATAGAAATTAAAAGTTAAATGGATGGAAATGAAATGAATGGTTTGAGAACTTACTTGGTCGAGATGGTTTGTGGTTTAGTTGCTCCAAGCTCCTACAATCTCCAAGTGAAGTTACAAGGGTTTATCCAAATTTGGTTAATTTTAGTTCAAATGGTTAAAATGATATGGTAAAATGGTAAAAATTGCCTTATTTATATAATATTTTGAAAACCCACTTTCCATAGTGTTGGCCCTCGACCAAGTTTTGGGGAAACTTTGGTCATATTTGACCCACTTTTGGACTTCGACACGTTGGTCGAAGAAGGAGCACCCAAGCGGAGCTGAGATCACGGATCTCATCGGTTTTTTAGGGTTAAGTGGACCTAGTAAAGGGTCCTCTAGGGTTTTGTAATGGGTTTATGAGATATCGTCCCATGGGTTTTTCCCATGATTAGGCCTTATTGTAAGGGGTTGTAAAATATAAACAAAGAAGAATGTATGGCAGAAGTAGTCAGCGAAGTGAAGGTAGTTATGTGTGAATAAATTTCCTTTGTGCAGGTAATGTATGTGCGTTAAGGCTCTGTGCTCGATAGAGAGTTGGCTTTGTGCCTTGACCTAGTTTTGGAAGGAGGATATGGTGCTCAGTACATAGATCTCTTGTCTGGTGCGAAGCTTGACTTTATGGCTTAGTGCACAAGAGTGAATGAATGTAAGATTTTGATGAATAATAAAGAGGCGAAGTGGTTGGCGGACGTAGCCCCACACTGGGGTGAACCACATATATCTAGTGTCTCTGGTTTTCTTTGTGAAATGTTAATTATGTTATGTTTTTCTTAGTGCTTAGATTAGGATTTGTAATGGATATGTATCTGTTGCTTAAATGCTTTGCTTATGTTAAAATGCTAGATCTGATTCATAGTGCTAAGTGCTAAGTGTTTAAGGTACATAATATTTTCTTGTTACTACACTAGATCTATCTTTGGTTATGTTCTGCGATGTTAATAGGGTTAATAAACTAATGCAAGTCACTTCCTAAGCATTAACAAAATATTCTGCGAAGTGTTAGTATCACATATCTGTGTCCTAGCTTTGTTACAGACACTTGTGTCTTGTAACCGCCCTTCTTCTACCTCAGGTGAGACTTCGCCTGCTTCGCAGGTATTGCCAAAAGGGTTGGTAGTCAGAGTTTTGTTGGTGAGATGTTAAGCGTTGAACCCTAGGTCTTCCCCTGTGACAACAAATGGTTCCGTTATTGGGAACTGGAACTGTGATTGCTAGGAACTGAAGTAAATAAAAAGAGAAGCTTTGTGCGTAGATATGTTGTTGAAGTGCACAGTACTCTACTTGACTTGTGAATCTTTGTGCCAAGGAGGTAAGCTGATCTGAAGAAAAGAGATAAGATCCTAAAAGAAGCAAGCTTTGTGCTTTGTTAAGAGAAGGAAAAGTGAAAATTTTTGTTTTGAAAGTATGAATTTAAGTATGTTTAATAGATTTTGTCCTAGTCTAAAAGCTAGGGCGCATTTGAAAGAAAGAGTTGATTTGAGTAAATTTAATGGAAATGAAGAAAGATGTGTTATTCCTATGCATAGAAAGCATTTTTGGACTAATAAGTGGATGCAGGAACCTAGAAAGAATTTTTTCAGATTGCAGGTCCAACACTATGATCCTAGGGGAAGTGTGTAGTACAGAAAGGGTTGGGGAACATTTAAAAGAAAAAGAGGATTGACATTGTGCTATAATTGTAGAAGGCCAAGACATCCTTCTAAGGAATGTCTTGAGGTAGGCCCTATTTTTCTTTGTTGTAAGGTTGTTGGTCATGAGGTTGAGGATTGTCCAAGGATTATTGCTAAAGTTGAAGGGATGAACGTGAGACAAGAAAACTATGAAGAAAGTCAAGAGACTACGGGGATGTTAGAAAGTCATAACGAGAAAAATTCAAAGGAAGTACAAACTACATTATTACAGTTGAAAGAAATGATGGATGTTCATAAAGATGTCAGTTTACCAGAAATCCTAAAAGAAAAATAGCGCATAAGTGCAAGAATAGAAGACTTCGGCATAGACTGTGTCTTGGATGAAGAAATACAAGTGAATACTATGACAAAAGAAACTTGGGAAATTTTGGGAAAGCCTAATGTGGTACCTTTGTTGGGAAGGATAGGCTTGTTTAAGGGAAAAATGATAACCTTATGTGGAAGAGTTACTAATGTACCTATTATTGTTCATGGAGCATCGTCTGAAGAAGAATTTGAAGTCATTAGGTTTGTTGGGGACAACACGCCTTTTCCACTATTGTTAGGTAAGACTTGGATTGAGAAGGATAAGATCAGAAGAAAAGTAGAGTAAGAAACTACAGAAAAGAAAAAGAAAGAATTAAGTGATTTCATAGCTAACAAAATAGACCGACTAATAGAAGAAAGAGAGGATAAGTCGAAGAAACAGAACAAAGTAACAATGCAGGAGGGACATAAGGCAAGAGAATTAGTTGTCAAGATTGAAAGAATTCAAGAAGTCTTGAAGAACCTATCTATGCAAGAAATAAGTATGTCCACTCAAGAAGTGTTAAGAAAAGGGATATTAACTTTAGACCCTTTGAGGGCACCTCAACAGTGCGAAGCCACTGCACTAGGAGAAGATAACAATAGAAATGGAAAGAGGAATCCAAAAATAGTTAGATAGACTCAGATAACAGGAAATAAGGCAAGGAAACTCAATAAAAAGAAAGCTAAGTTGGAAAAGCTACAAGAAGCTACAGAAGCCACATGGAAGACTTTGCAAACTGGAACCTCACAGGAGGCAAGTTCGCAGGATTTAAACCTCGCTAGAACAACAAGTCCGCGCAGAATTGGACTTCACCCTGGCGAAGTTAGATGACCATTGGAGGCACCCCAACCATTAGAATGATGCTCCGGAACGGTTAGAAAATGATTTATGGGAATATGGACTGCTTTTGGACGTTGAGACCACACCATAATAGACATATTTACATTGATGGAAGCATTTCTTGGCCGTTGGAAGATCTGTCACGATGCCCCTCTTATTTAAATCATTGGTCATTGTGATGGGACCACTTTTTTACACTCGTGATTGACTGATCTCAGCAGAGAATTTTCCAAGTGTCGAGTTGTGTTATTTGGAACTAGACCCTGCATGTCTATTTGTCTACCCCGCATGTCCATTTTCCTACCCCTTCATCTATTAAAATCCAGAATGTCGGGCGGACCTAGTGAATTGGAGAAATCTGTCGAGGAAGTCCTTAAGAAGCTAATGGTCGACAGACCAATATCCTAAGGTATCCAGGCATCGTCGATTAGGGGACTGCAGGCTTCCCCTTTGACCAGACATCGTTCCAGCCGTGTCAACCCCATAACTGAACAACAAAGTAAGCACCGCAGTGATCTGGCTAATGTGAAGTAGATCCCGTCGATCCTACCTAAATATATTCCACCTTTGGCTGGAGTTGTTAACCGTGACAGTATCCCTCATGACTTTGAGTACTCTGTTTTTACTGCGTACATTCCGAAAGGAATTTTCATAGTCGGGAGTCAATTAGGACAGGTCCCGTTATTGAAGAACACCGAATTCAACTTAGGATACCGGAAGAAATATTCCATGTTGGCTCCTCACCGCTATCTCATGAAGACAACCGGGAAGAAACCTCACCTCGTCTCACAGCCATGGATTAAAGGGTTGGCGCAGTCCACCATGTTGAATGTGATGAAGATCCTGCATTTTGGCTACCACCAGGAGGTTAGCGCTTGCGTTAATCTCCTCTTGTTGTGTTATCATGGTGGATATCCATGGCTTGACATAATGATTACTATGGATCTGACATTGATCCACTAGATCACAGGATTAAGCGTGAAGGGTCCTGACCCTCAACAGTTTTATCCAGGGAAGGCCCCAGACCGATCTTTGGCGTATCACATCAAGGAAGCTTATGGAGAGGTAGAGAAAGGAAAGCGTGGTTACAAGGTAGCCTCTATATAGGTTGGCGAAATGCACCTTGATTTCCAAATCCTAGCTGGCAAGATCGTGAGGAAGAACCACCCCACACAAGTCACCGGATTCGTGGTGGACCTCGCAGGAAAGTGTGTGGAGGGCATGCAGATGAACTGGGTAAACTACCTCATCAACGAGCTAGAGAAGGATTTCTGCGAAGCCCGAGACTTGGGATATGAATTCCATTACAGTTGGTTGATCATTTTGATCGCATTTTTCTCTTGGAAAATGCCTGAAGGGGCCACTTTTCCAGAGATCGAACCTTTGGATTCGTTGGCTACTCGGTTTTCCACCCTGTGGTACACCAACGACATGATAAAGCAGTGGCATTCCAATGCCTTGTTTCATGGATATTACCAACAGTTAAAGGTCGCCATTGAATCATTCCCGCACATGACACTGCACACCCTGTACCAGTACCGACCAATAACAAAGTTCTGCATTGATCCTCATTTCATCTACATCACCACGCACAGAGATGAGAACTAGGAATAATTGCAGTCATACTACAAACTGACAGATGACGATATGGAGCAGATCACAAAGGAATGGCCGAAGGAATTTCTTTTACCTGTCGTCGATGCAGAATTATCTGACACTAACACCATAGAAATCCCCATAGTTACTTGAGTTGAACATGTCAGATAGTCCAGTGGGACGAAGAAGAAGAAAAATCAGGATGAAGTCTAGGACATAGAGAGTGATGAAGAGGACAACGCTTCTGAAGATAATGGGTCAGGCTCGCCAAGAGGAGGAGAAGACGAAGCTGAAGGACAGGGAGGAGGAGATGAAGAGAAAGGAGGAGGTGAAGCTACACCGCCTGAGGATACCCCTGTTGGAACAGTAACATCGTAGAAGAGGAAGGTTTCTCTGAAGAAACCTTCAGTAAGGAAGAAGACGTGCGCCAATAAGCCATAGTTGGAGGCCACTCTCACAGAGGACAACATCAGTCTGGTCCATGGAGCTATGGAGGATGCCTCTGAAAACATGTTGCAGAGATATGGAGAAACGAAAGAGGAGTTATATGGAAGGATTGAGAGGGAATTTAAGGAAGTGCAGCAAGTTGTTCACTTAGTTCGTGCAGTACCTACTGCGCCGCCTGCACTTTCTTCATCACAAACTACAGAATTGGGGGATAAACCAGCACAATTGAGAAGGCTTGCAGATGCAACAGAAGATCGGGTCTAGAGAGATTAGAAGGAGAAGGAGAAGGCTACAAAATCCTTGAAAAAGGAGAAATACAAAGTCTTAGCACAATTATGAACAACGCAAGACAGTATAGCATCCAATGAAAGCGAGAAAGCAGAGCTTCAGGCGAAGCTTCAGGAGGAAAAATCCCAGCTACAGAGGGAAAAGAGTAGCTAATTGTATAGTGAGCCATGGTCAAAGAAGTGGTAAGTAAATCATGTCATTCTGTGCCAGGCTTGGCACACGGAAGAGCAAGAGTTAGTCGAAGCTCAAATAGTGAAAATCGCAGAGATCATCCAGCAATTTCAGGTTAGAATAAAAGAATTGGAGGCCCAAACAGTACCAAGCACCCCGCAGGAGGTCCGTGACCAGAGGGAGGAGTCCACCAAGAACACAGTAGTAAGAATAAGATCCCTCACCTCATAATGTAAAGAGTTAAGTGATAAAATCACCTAGACATTTTAACACCTCACCGAGGATCTAGAGCTAAGGAAGCTAGAAGCACAGTTACAGGAGGCACAGCAGCAAGAATTTTAGTTGCAGGCACAGATGAAGTTGCTCACCAAAGTGGAAAGAATGAAGAGATACCAGAAGCAACACATAGTACAACAACAAATCACTGCCCTCCAGGGTAAGGTGATGGAAGTAACGCAGAAGCTACAACCTGTGCAGGATGAAGCTTGCAACGTGTTCGAGGAGATTTATGGACAGGGCTCACAACTAGATCAAGTGGTTGCAACAATAGAATAGCTCCTAGAAGGGCTTGTTACAGAGTAGATGATCCAATAGCTCAATGAGTATGAGGCTCAGGTGAAGCAAGAAGTTGAGGCAACTCGAGGCTTTCGAAGCAGCATTGTCCAAACCTGAGTGACTCAGGATGAGTCACAGGTGAGTGTTGGGGGCCTGTTGGCCCTCGACCAAGTTTTGGGAAAACTTTGGTCATCTTTGACCCACTTTTGGACTTTGACATGTTGTTCGAAGAAGGAGCACCCAGGCAGATCTCACCATTTTTTTAGGGTTAAGTGGGCCTAGTAAAGGGTCCTCTAGGGTTTTTGTAACAAGTTTATGAGATGTCGGCCCATGGGGTTTTCCCATGATTATGTCTTATTGTAAGGGGTTGTAAAATATAAATAAATAAGAATGTATGGTATAAGTAGTCAGCGAAGTGAAGGTATTTATGTGTGAACAGAGTTTCTTTGTGCAAAGGAATGTATATATGTTATGGCTCTGTACTCGATAGAGAGTTGGTTTTGTGCCTTGACCTAGTTTTGGAAGGAGGATCCGGTGCTCAATGTGCAGATCTCATGTCTGGTGAAAAGATTGAGTCTGTGGCTTAGTGAACAAGAGTGAATGAATGTAATATTTTGATGAATAATAAAGAGGTGAAGCGGTTGGTGGACATAGCCCCACACTGGGGTGAACCACATATATCTGGTGTCTCTGGTTTTCTTTGTGCAGTGTTATCTCTATTATGTTTTTCTTAGTGCTTAGATTAGGATGTGTAAGGGATATGTATGTGTTTCTTAAATGATTTGATTATGTTAGAATGCTATATATGATTCACAGTGCTAAGTGCTAAGTGTTTAAAGTACATAATCTTTTGTTGTTACTACGCTAGATCTATCTTTGGTTATATTCTACGATGTTAATAGGGTTAATAAACTAATGCAAGTCACTTCCTAAGCGTTAAAATAATATTTTGCGAAGTGTTAGTATCAAATATATAAGTCCCATCTTGGTTACAGACATTTGCATCCTGTAACCCCCCCTGGTTCTACCTCAGGTGAGACTTCGTCTGCTTCGCAGGTGTTGCCGAAAGGGCCGGTAGTCGGGGTTTTGTCGGTGCACTGTTAAGCGTTGAAACCTGGGTCTGCCCTTATGCCAACACATAGTTTCTTATTTTTCCATAAATTGAACTAATGTCAAGTTATATTGTAGTGTTGTGGTTTCCATTGAAGGTTATAGAGCTTTATTTTGGGTACTTTTTATCTTTTTATCGATTGATTGAGTCTTTTTCAAGACTTTGGAAGGTGATGTTTTTGTATAGTTGGAATTTAGAGTAGGTCTCACACACCTTAAATATTTTCATTAACAGTTTCCATTTCCACCTTAACCCAAGGTCGATCTCATTAACTTGCGACATAAACCTTTCTTTCTGTTCAAAATGTCGTCTCATTGATGGTAGAGCCTACCTTCCATGGGCTCCCTCGTTTTAAATCTCTTTTGTATTCGGGCACTCATGCTACAATTTTTCTTAGGCTTGGGAGTCCTATTTAGTACCACCATGACATTATGTTCGAACGTCATTCTTCTTACTTAATATATTTCTCACTATTACCTATGAGACTCCCAACATTATATGTTTTTCACTACAATATTTTTTTCGACTCTTCAGCAAGTATTGTATTCCTTACTAACATATAGTGTAAGCCCCATCTCGCTTGCATAATGCATCTATATGTACTAACCACTTTTTTTCCATAGGGTCAACCCCATTCGTTAGTGGCATCGTACCTTTCCATCTAATTAAGGATGTCACTTACGGATGGTATATCTTACCTCTCCATGGGTGTTTTAGTTAGTACCTCACTGTCATTTTTGCACCCATGTTGCAGTTTCTTCCTAGGCTCAGAAGCCCTATTTAGTTCTACCATGTCTTTTCGTTGAAGCCTCATGACTTCCTCTCAATCTTTTTCTGTCTAACTCACCTTCGAGGGATTCCAAACTGTGTTGAGTAGTAATTGCATTGCATGTTAACCACTCATGATTTTATTCCTAATGTCATATTTAGCTTCCTCTTGATGAACCAATTACTTATACATTCCTATTGGTTGACATCCTTGCAATTTATGCCTCTGCGACTCAACACCTTAACCTTGGAGGAAACATTCCCCTAATGTCCTTATCTTGCACATGCTTCCTTGCATTGAGCATAGGTATGTTCCTTGTGCTTTGGAACTAGTTTTTTTTCCCACAAAACTTGTTTCCTCCACTGTACTATAGCATTCTTTTATTCTTTTTAGGCTTTAATAATATGAAAAAGACAAAAACAAATTAGTTAACCAAAAAGAGGGGGAAAGTGTTTATATGTTTTTTTTTTGCAGCAGTCTTATTGCCCTTGAAAAAAGCACAATCCTGAGTCAGTGTCTCGGTATTTTGGGTTTAGAATGGATTCAAGAGCCTCTTAATCGTTGTTGAAAAAAATCTCCTCGGGTTGGTTATTGTTCCAACCATATCGAGTGTTTCTGGATTCCTCTTATATCATAAATGTATCCCAATTTATAGTCATGTTGCCTAAGTCACATAATGTGTTGTGTTTTTGTTCAAGGGAAGTTTCAACCTGAGTCTATCATTCTATAATAAGTCTCTGACCTTTCAATTCAACCTTCACTAGTTCGTCAATTCATCTCATTATCAGAAGTATCTATATCTCTTACTTGCTCTAGTACAGAAGGTCCTCATTGCCTTCTTGATAACGAGTTTGCTCTTATCAACTCTGACAAATTTCCATTATTGATAGGTGACCTTATGCTTAGCAGATGGAAAACCATCATTGGTCGTTGACTGAGTGGTTTCCCTTGTGTTCAACATCAACAACAATCATCACACATAGGGATTCATCTGGTACCTTGGTTTCCATTTGACCCCATTGGTTGATTCCTCTTCTTTATCGGTAGTCCTCATCATTGTATACTATTCAAAGAGTATATGTCATGCACTATTTCCATCTGGTGCATGTCAAAGTCGTATCTCAGTGTGGTCCTTACAATCTATTCACATGACTCCTTTCGAATCTTTGGCCTTCTACTACCCCTTGTGTTGGATGATGGAGAATGCCTTAATTCCTTCCTTCCATTGGGTCTCTTCCTATCGAATTTATCACATATTACTCTGGGATAGGGATCTAGAGTCATATTTGGTACCTTGGGGATTGTAATCATCAGTGGTAGGTTCCCTCACTATTTAAAGTGGGAATACATCAATCTCCCCTGCTCGATAGATTCTACTAGGTGTTCGACATCAAGTCATTTATTCGCACTTGTTAGATTGTACCATGGTACCTTGATTCCCATTATCATCATTGGTGGGTCATCTCACATTTGTTAATGTTATATATCAATGACTGGTAATCAAACGGTGTCTCATTGTGTTCGACCCCAACACATCTATTCACATAGTGTAGACTCGCACCATGGTGGATCATTTGAAGACTTCAAGTGAAGTACGAGCATCACATATTTTATTCTCCTACCCGACATACATTGTACCACACCAAAAACATTAGTACTTGTAGAGGATCATATTTTTCACACTATTGGTCCCATATATCCTATGTTTTTTATTTTGAGACATAGCTTCACTCTGTATCTATTTGTGGCTATGATCTACTTTCACATGGATCCACTTTGTAACACACCCGACCCCTAAGTGCCCTTTTCTAGGTATGGGGAATAAAAATTTTTATTATGTTAATCATCTTGAATCCTCTTTCTAAGGTCTCCATCCTCTTCTACTCATTTGTAGCTTTCTAACGACTCCTACCAGGCTCAAATCTGAGCTCTGGTTTGCAAGTTATGGCCTCCCGAAGCTCTTTGGTCCTCATCAATCAAAGGCCATGTGGCGCCCATGTGGGTCTATCTCATTCGTACTATCCCCAAGTTCCTACATCAATGGTGGAATTCCATCCATTTTCAAATCCAACGATGGGACTTGATCCTCATTTGAAATATAGGATGGAGAGGAGTTCGGTGTTCAGCGCTTCGACATTGAATGCCCCTTTTTCCTTTCTACATGGATGTCCTATGGAGCCCCGAATTCTCGAAGGATCCTGAAATCTCACCACATGGCTCTGGCCTTTTTGGCTTATCTACGACACTACACCCCAATCCTCTAGGTTTCTAAAGTCCCGAACTCCCGATGGGTCCACCCTTGCACGTGGTGACGTATTACACATGGAGGTAAGGACAGATGGGTCCCGAGTACTCCACCCACCAATAAGCCAAGAGAATACATCCCAAGGGGGTGACACGTTGTAAGGCAGAGGTGACATGTGGCCCCGTCAGTGGATGACACGTGTCACATTTTTATGGGCACATAGGGTCTATGAAACTTACGAATCCAGGTGACATGTGTCACTTCAATCGTGGGTCCACGTCACCCTGGGTGATGTCAGTGTGCAACCTCACTCCAGACTGATATCCTTCCAACACCCTTAGATCTCATGGTCAAGATGTGTCCATGTATACCCACTGATCTACGGCCTTCATTACTTCATAACTTCAACACTCGGAAAAATCATTGTGTGACTTCCTCATTTCTCCCAGATTGGTCAGCATCAGGCTGACCAAAGTCTAGATCTAACGGTTGATAAAGGTCGTGCAACATCCTTAGATCTATGGATCGCATGACTTAGCGAGTTCAATGTTCGGAGGCTTTTGCACTCTTACCACCTGCTTTCTCCTGGAGTGGTCAATGCCAGACTGACCTTGTCATAGATCCTACAGTTCTCGTTACTTCATAGCTCTACCCTTCAGGGGTTTCAACATTATGGCAGCTTTGTTCTCCTAAAGTAGGAATTCGCTGAAGTATTGTACATGAGTCCCTCCACTGGTTGATCAGACGGTTAAGATGGGTTCTCAATGAACTCCCCAGATCCATGGCTCATATCAATTCATAACTCCGGTGTTTGAGGAATTGGATTTTACAACACCTATGTTCTCTCGAAGTATTCAATGTATAACTTACCTCGGCGTATATCCAACGGCCAGGGAGAATCTCAAATACCCTTGGATCTGCGTCTCACACTACTTCACGATTGGTAAGTGGGTCAGGGTTTAGCGGTGGGATAGGTCCACCTGTCATGGTTAGGGACACCGCCACATGTCGGTCAGTCTCATGGGTAATCATAGCAACAAGTTTCCTTCAACTAGTTTTAAAATGGTAAGGTCATGACAGCCCAGAGCTTTAAACTCCTGGAGTTCCAATGCCAGAAAAGATTATCTCCTTTCGGGCCTAGTGTAGGGTTCCCAGACCTTGGTCATAAGGGTCCTCCAATAATTTTCGTGGGTTACATAGTTAACTATTAGTTGTGAATTGGTCAAGGCCATGGGCATGATCCCTCGGTCATACAAGTGAAGGGTATGAGGGAGGCACCCTCCTTCCACAAATTTTGAACATAGCATTCTCACGAGGTAAACTCGAGAGGTCCGCAGGACTTAAGCATTTCATTTAACCCTACCCCAACCTTCTTGCAGACTCACATCCCATAACTCTTTAGTTGTTAAGCTAAGGAAAACATAATACCATTCAAAAGTACGAGTTCACATAGAAACAATAAACATTTCTAACTTAATCATTCAATACATGTTTTAGTCACAAACATGTATATTCAAACATCATTTCAATTCAAGTACACAAAGTATGAAAATACTTATCAGAAACCAATAATCATGAAGTGACAGTTGAAAGGGGTGCATGTTTTCACCCAACCGTAGGCACAACCACTCCTGAATGGATTTATCGATGGCCACCCCTTAGCTAGACCATGCTTCTCTGAGATAGAATATTTCTTCTTGCTCATCGATATTCAAGGATGGAGGTTACTCTCCTCCTCTCACAGGGTTCTTACCAACCTGTTTTATTTGTACCAAGCAAGGGGGTATGTAACGAGTACTTCCACAGTCACTTGTCAGCCTCATTTATCATCTTGAACTAAAAACACTGCCAACAACTTCTTGCACCCAGAACGAGTTTGTTTCTCAGATATCCTTCAAACCAAAGAGATACAAGCACTCTTATCTCTTGTGGATATTGGTCTCTCAACTGTGCTTCCTCGCAGATCTGCCTCTGTCCACAAATTACTTCCTTTCTTTCTTTCCTCGACAAGATTGTGTGGGTCTGAATCCCCAGGTCATGGTCAGGTATGGAAGCCTTGCAGATGGGTACTCTACCCCATCTCCTCATTAACTCTTGAGGAGGGATTTTTCCAACTACTAGTCTGATTGGTAATTCATTTATGGGTCAGAGGATTGTTTTGGGCCTGAGCAATTAAATACAGTAAGGTACTGATTTGGTGGGGGTCATATCAACCATTTTTGGTTCCCCTCACCATCTCTCTCATAGCATCATGATCTATCTTGGAAAACCCCCCTTTCAGCAGTTATGCAACACTATCCATTTTAATTAATAACATAAATACATACATTACCTTTTATAACAAAAAGGTTCATCAAATCCAACATTCACACATATGTAGTCTACCACAATCTTTTTGCAAGTTCTAGTTATATTTACAAGCTGGGGGAAACAAGGGTATTACACATTGTGTATTCCTTGTGGCCATGCTTGCTACTTCATATATATCACATGGATCCACTGTGTATTTTTCATGGACATGGACATTACTCAAACTTTCATCTATATGCCATGGATCCATAGTGTACTTAATTTGGCAGCCATGCGTACATCCTTCATGAGCATGGGTATGCTCGACTTGGGATAGAAAATACTCTTACTTAATCTCCGTTGACGGTTTCTATTCTTGGATCAGTTGTTCGAGAACCTTCATTTGGCTCTAATTCAATGAATCCTCTCCTCTCAGAGTAATAATTTATTTTTTCCATCAGTTTCCCTTCTGACCTCACACATTAGGGGGCATATGTTATACCACAATTTTCCACATTGTTTTCATTGTGAGAATGCTTAGCCCTTGTCCCTAAATTGCAACTTGAAATCCCAAGTTCCCTCATCAAAATCACTTAAAAAACAATTTTTTTACTCATATACGCGGGTTTCCTTGGTGCAACATTTGTACATGCCCTACTAGTGTACAACCAGCAGATGCCCTAAAAAAAATGTGAAAAATAAAATAATTCCACATTTTCAGGCAAGTTTTTCAGTTGGGCTCATTTCCCAACCTCCCTGAGCCCGTACCAAATAGAAGTCAACCTCCTTAACCTCTTGAGGATGGTATAAAGGCACCTTTTGGGGCATGGATGGGGAGGACAACCTAGGTGCAAAGTTATGCTGAATAAATTGCAAGTCCCCTATTCCCCTTCATCCTATGAGTAGCATCCATGTAACCTGGAACCCTTGTTCCAAATTTTCCTTCATTTTCAATATATGGCCATAAGGTGTGTTCCTATCCTTATTGGGTCATCCAAGGAAGGGAAATATTGCTAAGCGGTGCTTGAAGGACCTTTTGGAGGAACTTGGGTGGTTGGCTTCAAGGCAGTGTCAACAGTTGGATTCAGGTCGTAACTACTTCTTTTACTGTTGCTAATAAAGAGTTCTCTTTGTTGATTAATTGGGTTGGTTTTCATTAATGTCAACCCTTGAAGAAAGTCTGGTAGTGAATTCTAGTAGCACAATGGTTTGGGTAATGGACCCAAGTTTGTTTGATGAATAATGGTATGAGTTTTGATATATTTTCAGGAAATATTATTCTGGATGGATAGTACATATCATGCAATTTCCGATGGTATGTGCAACGAAACATAACTCCTCGCGATTAGAGAGTTATGGCCATGTGAAGCTGGAGAACCCTCATGAGTCATCTAGAAGCCCCAAAAGGTCAAAGTAGTCAAAGTGTTTGCAAAGAAGAAATTATTTAAATAATAAAGTGAGGTGATGAGTGTACTATAAGTCAAAGAGGATGCAAAAGAAATTATGTAAATAATAAAGTTAATGGATAACTTACTAATTATGGAAAGTGGTTAAGTTAAGTGGACAAGTGGTTATAAGTGGGTTAACCCTAAAATAAGGAAAGTGGGTTAAGATGGTTAGAAGGTAACCCCTTGAGGAAGCTACATAAAAGTATAAATAAGAGGCAAGGCTCTCTCATTCAAATCACACTTGAATATCATTGAATATCTATTTTTGTGAAAGGTTATTTGGGCAGGTATTATTCATAGAGAAAAATTGCAGCAGAAAAAGTACGACAGGAAAAGTGCGGCAGAAAAAGTGCGGCAGGAAAATTGCAGCAGAAAACGTGTGGCAGGAAAACTACGGCAGAAAAATTGCAATAGAAAAAGTGCGGCAGGAAAACTGCGGCAGAAAAAGTGTGGCAGGAAAACTGCAGAAGAAAAAGTGCAGCAAGAAAAGTGCAGCAAAAAAAGTACGGAAGAAAAATCTCAGCAAGAAAAGTGCGGCAGAAAAACCGCAGCAGAAAAAGTGTAGTAGAAAAATCGCGGCAGAAAATTGCCACAGTGGATTCGCAACAGCAAAACCACGGCAACAGAATGCTACAAGAAGAAAAAAAAGGTATGGTTCTCATATGTGTAGTGTTGAATTTATGAATCAAGTTGAGGTTTTTCCTTGTTAATATGTTGGATGCCCTCTTGGAAGTTTATGGCTTGTTGTAGAGTTGATCTGAGGCAGATCTACTAAAGTTTAATATTGGTTCATGTTTGAGGGATTTTGGTTGAGGTATGTTGTTGAAGTTATTGGTACATATAGAGGTTGTATATCACTGAGGTTCTAGCACATGGTTTGAGGTATAGAGTTGGGTATAGTGTTTGAGGTATATGTGATCAGATCATGTTTGGATGATGAAATTGATGAGGGATTTTGGTTGAGGTACATGTTGGGTACATGGTTGAGACAAATAGTTGGTGAGTTGTCACATACATGAGGTGTATAGTTGATGATCTTGGTACATCTTGATGAGTCATAGTTGATGTGTAGTTGATACATGATTGGTACATACTTGATACATGGTCGGAGGTACTTGTTAGTAGTATTGTTGACACATGGTTTATGGATGATGTAACATACTTGTCTTGGTATATTATTAGAAGCACATATTGATCTTGGTAATGATTATGAGTTGTTGTGATATGCTTGGTTGATTCACATCTTGGTGATATTGTGCATATGGTTGAGAGTTGTCTTAGTGATTGATCCTGGTGAGTAGATCTGTTTTGGTTGATAAGATTGATGAGATAGGTTGTTGTGATAGGTTGTTTGGACAAGTTATTGTGACAGGTTATTTGTACAGGTTTGGTGCATGGTTGATGCACTTGTTTATGGTACAGGTTGATGTATGGTACATGTTGGCACAGTGTATTGGTACAGGTTGTTACAGGTTGTTTGGTGCAGGTTGATTGGTACAGGTTTACAACATTATATCTCACAGTGATAGTGTGAAAGCGGTTCCATCATTCTACTTATATTTTAGGACAGTCAGATGGGGCAAGGATGGGAGGTTGTAGCCACCTTTTGGTTGTAGTCGGAGAACATAGGGGGTTGTATCCTCCTTCTGGTTGTAACCAGAGAATTGGGGAGTTGGATCTTCCCTCAGGTTGTATCCTGAGAAACTAGGGGGTTGGAGCCTCCTTCCAGTTGCAGCTGGAAAACAAAGGAAGTTGGTGCTTCCAATGAATTTAATTCTTAAAGACATACAAGAAAAAGAATTATGTGGTTTTCTCCCGCTTTGGGTTTCTACGTAAAACACTGGTGTACTGTGTATGTGTGTGATTGCTCATTTGTTCATTGTTTATTTACTCTGCAACTATTGGATGATAATGCTACATTGATATAACACTTGCATTTTATGGTGAAAAATGATTAAATTTCTCTATTACTGATTCACCCCCCTCTCAGTAATCCAACAATTGGTATCAGAGTCGATTCCTTCAGGAAACAGTTTAACCACTGGAAGGAGATCATGAATTATTTTAAGAATGGAGTACCAATGTTTAATGGTCAGAATGGTTTTAAGTATGAGATGTGGAGCAGAAGGATGAAATTATTTTTACAGGAACAGGGACATTATATTTGGCTATCAGTTGTTACAGGATATGATAGTTCAAAAAGGGAAAAGACTGCAACCAAGAAGGAATTGAAGAAGAATAAAAAAATAGCAATGGATTTCATCTGGGATGGATTACCTAATCCCGTATGAGAAAATTTTGGTAAATGTTCATCAGTCAAAGAACTTTGGGATAATTTACATGACATATATTCTTCACCCATCGAAGATTTAGAAAATGCCAAAGAAGATGCAGATACAGATCAAGAAGAATTATGTTCACCATGTCAAACAAATTCAAAAGATGAAGAGTACATAATCACCAAAGGTATGTTGTGTTGCTTTAATTGTGAAAAGAACAGACATCTTGAAATAGAATGCCATGAAGGAAATGAGACAGAAAAACTAATTGAAAAGGAAGACAATTATGAAGCAGAATTGATTAGTGCTTTAGATGAACTAAGAGAAGAAAACAAGTCACTCAAGAAAGAATTGATGAAACA
>ML790622.1:369109-386606 GCA_009831015.1 Picea engelmannii | reverse complement strand
ACGCAGTTTAAAGTTTGTAATTGTAAGTCCTGGTTTCCTACGGGCAGGACGCCCCACAGTTACTTCTGTTAATTTTGATCACTCTGCTCACTTGGTGACAGCTGAACATGGCTACCCAGCTGTCCTGGTTTCCTACTCAGGCAAGACAGCTGGCAGCAATCATAGTTTTTGTATTTTGCCTCTTCTGGACATAGTAATATAACAGGTTCCACCTCTTTTTATTTAAAAAAAAAAAAAAAATTGTACTCAACCTGAAGTTGACATGTGACATTTAAAGAAAATATTAACAACAAATAAATATTTCAATGTCAAAGCTTAAGTAAAAACCAAAATAAATTTTAACATTGGTTCGACCCCAAATAAAATATTAACTCGAACACACCAAAATAAATTTCAACATTGGTTCGACCCCAAATAAAATATTAATTGGCACGCACACATTCCTCTAGAAAAATAAATGATAAATAAATCATAATTTCATTTATATGATAAAACTAAATTACATTTTTCATATATTGGATAACAATACAAACATTCTTGTAGAAAAACAAATAATAAATAAATCATAATTTCATTTATATGATAAAACCAAATTACATTTTTCATTTACATGATAAAACAAAATTTACATTTTTCATATATTGAATAGCATGTTCCATATCAACAATGAATATCACTATTGTACAACCCTAGAGGAACTCGAGATATGGAATTCTCCTGGAATGTGGGCGATGCATCAAACAATGCAACCGAAGCCTATGCGGTATATCAAGGTTTATTGTTGATACAGACATAACATATTAGCCAAATTTCTATTGTGGGGGACTCCAAAAATACCATTAGATACCTTGTCATAGGGTCTGTTCCCAAAGACGCTAAGATAAAGAGAATTATTGAAACAATATGTCTTCTCCTAGCCAATACCACACCCAAATTCTTTCACATCCTAAAAGAAACTAATCAAGAAGAAGACAAAATGACAAACAAAGAAATTGGTATGGCTCCTGGTTCTTTGAGGTTCCAAGGAAGTGAAAAATTTGTAGCCCTCCCCTAATGGTAGAAGCATGACAAAGGGTTGGGGACTGTAGGGCCCATGTAGATGTTAGCAAGGGAAGGACACATCGACATGGCATGAAAACTCATGATCTATGTTTAAGAACTTGAGAACTTTCAAGAAGACGCCTCATTCAATTCTCACTCGTGGGGATGGTCTGGTGGCGATATTTGATAATCATGCTCTCAGTTGTGAATTGGGCCCTCCTCTATGGTGATGGTACTTCGGCTTCCGAAAATTTATCATAGGAAGTATGATGGGAGTGTGTTCCACCCCCTGCGATGATGATATTACTAACGAGTGCACATGAGGTATGGCAGAAACATCTGATGCGACACTTGAAAGTATAGGCCATGACAGATACATTTGGACTCCTGAAGTGTGGGAAACTATACCAGATCATGAATGCATGCATGCTTGCTTTTTGAGTTCAATCTCAGAATGGGGGTCAAGTTATTTATCTCATTACCAAGGTGAAAAAATCACCCATCTCGTCTCAAAATCGGAATTCTCAGCAGTGGATGCTCGGGAGATTAGCTCTTGGATGGTTGAATTCATTTGGTGGAAATATCCAAGGTGTCTTCTTCAACCGTTCTCCTCTATGGTCAATTCCTTCTCCTCTGTGAAGCCACTTGTGCATCAGGTCTCTGGTAAGCTTTGCCTCTCCATCTTTTGTTTCAATTGGTTCTAAGCATATTCTTTTCATTTAGACAAGAAGTTTAGCAAAAAATTGTAGGGGATTCCTTGGGATGCAATTCATCTCTATCTCTCTCTGGAAATTCTGGCTATTTGGGGGTTGGAATTATGTGTTGGAAATCCCAGTCAGTAATCTCTTGGTGGCAATCTCATCAATTGCTTAAATTGACTCTGGCACTTCGATTATAATCATGGCCAAAGGAAAAGTGCATATGCAGACCCAAGCAAAGGAGGTAGTGGAGTTTGTGGAGGATAATTTTACCTCCACCCAACATCTTTCTATCAAGGTTGACTCTCACATCTCGACCATATCGTTCGCTCTTCAAACCCTAGCTCAACATCGAATGTTAATTGGCCAACTCCAAGATGAAGTGGACTTCCTTCGCAAGCAGGGAGAATCAATGCAAAGACAATTGGATTTGAGGACCTCTCCTTCAGAAGCATCAGTGACTGAGCAGACTCCAGGAGAACATGACAGCTAGGAGGTAAAAGAAAGGAGGGTGTTACCTGATCTGAACATGGTCGTGGAGACTCCAACTGAAGCAGAGATAAAGGAAGAACTCTAGAATGATTTTACACAACAACTAATATGTATTTCTCTAATAAATATGGTTTAACTGATAAACATTATAGCCTCTGTAATTAATTTTTGGACATGGATAGAAAAGTTATGTTTGGATATGATCTATTTGACAGCCCTCTCTTTTTCACTTAGCGGCCTTGATTGTGCCCTTTTTATAAATAATTTTTTTCCAATTTGTGTTAAAAAAACACAACAAATATCACTATATATGAGTATACATATACTTTGTACATATAATTCATCCAAAGCCCGAGATAAAAAAAAAAATTAGTATAATATAATCATCAATTTATTTGACTTGATGAATGAGTCCAAAATAAATTGCCTAGATTGCTTGTACATGCCAATCATGACCTCCCAAAATAGTAAGTGTGTTCAAAATGTCACTTAAATTTTTGACAAGAATTGATATGTCTACAGTTCATCTTTCAAAAAACAACCTTATGTTCTACAATTTTCTAGAGCTTTTGCTAAAACCAAGACATCGTGATCATAAACATACCATACACAAAGTACATTAATTGAAAGGAGGAGGATCAAATTTTATGATTTAACGAACTTTGTATTTCCTTATATGCCACCACCTCGCATCTAGTCAGATTTCTTCCTTTGACAAACCATTCGCCATCGAGTTCCTCTCCCTATATACATGAATAAAGGATATGGAATTAAAATTTGAAGAAAAACATCGTAGGTCCTCCCAAAAAGGTCTTAATAACACATTTGTTGCATACATTTGCTCCCTTCATCCAATTTATAAACACAAGAGAATCTGCAAATATTTGACTCTTTTGAATTTTTCTTCAACCACCAGTTGAAGAAAAATATTTAAACCTGTGAGCTTGTAATGTTCCCAAGTGGTTTTGCTTGGAACATTTGAAGTTTTAGTGTTTTCTAGTTGTGGTATTTTGTCATACAGTTTGCAGATTTGCTCTTCTTGATTTGCATTGGGGTTTATGATTATGGTTTTTGTAGATTTTGCAACAAATAAATGATAGAGATATAGCAATGACATATACACAACAAGATGCAAGAGAAGTAACACAAGAAATAGCCACAAATACCTCATATATGAGTTTTATTTAAGTATATAGCTGACCTCATACAATAGTAGAACAGATCTGGAATACATATATCAGAATAATGTGTGTGGCTGATAATTCCTCCAAAGTACAATATAAAGAAGAAGGTATGATCTTCCAAGAGCCTCCCCAAGCTGAATACCAAAGATATCCAAGACCCAACTCGTTCCCTTGTTGTAGGTGATGTATTCTCTAGCAAAGTGTGCCATCTTTGGTTGAAGCAAGCTACAAATTCGACCTCCTCTTATTTAGCCTCCAAATCACTGAAACCAACTGCAAATCTATAGATCAGGTTATAGATAACTCATGTGATGAATCTCCTAGCTGTTGGGAGTGATCTCACACTCCAAATCTCTAGATCCACTATGAATAGTGTACCCTCCTGAAGAGAAATACCCCCCTGGATAATAGAATGAATATGTTGAGGAATACCCTCATACACTGATGCAAATAGGCGCTATGGTGGTAGCGACCACTCCTGGAATGAGTTCTACTGTAGATCTGGACTCCCAAAGGCAAATAGAATATTCTTTCCTCAAGTAGTGTGCCCAACCTATTGGAAACTCTTCTCTATGTGCCCCCTTGTCAAAATTGATGAAGAAATTAGAACTGAATTGATGTAGAATGGTGAGGGAGGAATCTTTCACCTCCTTGCCCAAGCTTGGATCAAGAATAGGAGAATATTTCACTCCTTGTTGATCTCTAGGGTTTATTCAGTCAAAACCATCAAAACCCCCGAGTACCATGGGCTCTCTAGCTAAGAAGCCAAACGTCAAAATATCAAACAACATAATGAGAGAATAGAAACCCTTATCTCTCTTTTATACCCATGTGTTATCACCCTGTAATTTCCCAGACTGAGGAGGAAATCGACAAGGGTAACCACAAAACCAATTCGAGTCAGGGATCTAGCCCTCCAAGACTTAGAGAGGGATATGTCTGTCAGATTTAGATTTGTTTGAGCATGGATCTTAGGCTATCTATGAGGATAGAAGATTTGTTTTTAGAGTTTCTGGTTGAGACAACAAAAGGGGTCATTGGGCAAAAGGGGTCATTGGGCAAAATGGAATCAAAAGTTAAAGTGTTTAAATGAATGGATAACTAAGACAAAATGTAACCAGGCAGGGTAATCATGTCAGTGGATCTTTTGAGCTTATAAAATGGGGAAAATAAGAATAGATCGAAGTTCATTTCAAATGTAGAGCAAAGCTTATCTGAATTCTACATTTCAAACTTGGAAGAAAACATAAATATTGTTTCGAGCCAGCACAGGGTGTTGAAAACAAATCCTGCACATTATCTTCTCATAAACAATACAGAAAGAAAAAACATGTGAAACAGGAAAGTAACAAGTTACATCAGGGAAAAAATTCACCACTTAATCACAACACAAGAATCTAGAAATATAATGCCTTTGTATTCATCCATAACAGTCATTTACAGCCTTTGAAACATTTTTACAGTGGATGGGGACATTTCCATTCCATCCTTCCCTACCAGTCCAACCCATCAACATTTACATTACAACAATTTATAGAAAATATTTTCCCTGGGATCAGGAGGTCGAATTCAACCACCTCGGCCAAAAATAGAAATAAAATCCCTAAAAATCTTGAACTGTCTGCCATGAAAGACGGCCCGAACTACTACAAAAAAGGGGTCAACTCAGACATCTGTTTCTCTTCAACGGTGACACATGTGTAAAAACTAAATGATTTTGTTGTATATTATTTTGTCTAGAGCAAAAACCTCCTTCGGTTTCTCCAATTTCATCTCCACCTCACAGAAACATCTCCCGCGAAATTAGGACTAAAACAGGAAAAACAAAAAACAGAAACAATGAGGCTGAAAGATGGCTTCGATTTTCCCAACTGGTGGCACCTGTGCAAAATATGGAAGAGTGTTTTTTTCTTCAACCCTTGATGAACAAAAACCTCTCTCGGTTTTTTAAAATTCGTTTCCATTTGCCCGAAATCCACCTCATAATATGAAGTGTTGAACAAGAAAAAAAAAACGGTTTTAAGTTTTCGGGAGGGCGGTTTTGGAGGGCATAAGGGTTTACTCAGACCCCCTGAGTTGGTAAGTGGTATTGAGAGGGGGGTTCCGAGTTCACCCTGAGGTGACACCTGTCCCTCCCAATACCACCAACTCGGACCCCAAGGTGTTGATGGGACGTGAGGGGGGGTTCGAGTTGTACGAGGAGCACATTAGTGTAGACTTAGGATTAAGGTGTTTTATTAATTTTTGTTTTTTTTTATTATTTGTATTATATTTTATTTATGATGTGTTTTAGTTTATTTTAATATATGTGTTTTATATTTGTGTTTTTTGTTATATGTTTTATTTAATTAATATATGTTTTTTATTTTATTTGTTTTATTTTTATTACATTTTGTATTTAATATTTGTTTTTATTTTGTTATTTGTTATATTTTATATGTTTTATTAATATGAATTTGTTTTTAATTGTTTTATTGTTTTTAATTAGTATTTAATTACAATTTTGATTAATAAAATACTAACCTAGGTACTAACTTAAACAACTAACTTAATTATTAATTAATTAATTAATTAATAATCAATTAATTATTAACTAGTTTAACCTATTCTAACTATACTAAATTTTATTACTAACATTATTAATCCTATTGTTTCTTTTTTACTAAGCTCGTTTATTCATGCAGGGATAAAATTGGCGAAGGGGTGAAGAAATGAAGGGTGAGTGACTGAAGGACACAGCGATGGATGAAGGATGCAACAAGGTGATGGAGGATCAGGCGAAATGGATGGAGGGGGAAGTGGAATCAACCGAGCCCAGTAAACCAGATGTCTTCATCACAGGAGCAATGCCAAATAAGCAGTCGAAGAATCGAGTTACCTATGATTATAGGACCCCAACATAAGGTCCACCTGGGGATGGCATCTCTTTCAGGAGGTGTCAAGAACCACTAAACTCTGAATATGCAGACCTGTGTCTTATTCATTGGGCCATGGAGTCACTACAGCTACAATCTCCGAACTGGTTCAAATTAGACTAAACACTGAATTGGATACTATCAAATGCAAACTCTAATGGAAACCATACAATACTGAAAAAGATGCTCAGAGTATTGAGCTTATTTGCACTCATCTACCTATTCTAATCTGATAAAATGACTGCCATATCAAGTAATAACAAACTTCCAATGCAACCAGTCAAGCAAATGGATACTTAATTGAAGTTTCCATTCCACCTCTCTAGGTAGAAAAATAAATTTAAAGCATGGCAATTTAACTTTTCCACTGGATTCAATAGCTCTATTGATGAACCTAGTAAAATCTTCCTTCACTGATGGCTGCCATATATTGACCAAAGGATCATGGTAAACATGCAACATAAGATCTTATGGATGATTTGTAACAGGAAAACAAACCTCATTGCAAACCATTGCTTTGCTTATGTGTTGAAACTGATTCTCTTGAAACTGAAACAGAGAAAATTGTGTTTCCTTGTTATCCACTATAGTCAAGTGCTCTGAGTGTTCCTTATCATTCTCTTTGTTACAAAGAAGCTTGCAAGGGAGCTGCAAAATCTCATTAATTCCGGGTGAAGGAACATGACTTATAACAATATGTTGTGTTACTTCATTAACATCCAAGGAAGGAATTAATGATTGAGAACTTTTATGATTTTCTTCAAGCGTTGTAAATTGAGGTAAGATACAACATGAAAGAGAATTTGAGAGATGGTATTCATCATGCAAATCTGATTGGTCTTTAGTCTCTGAAGGAAAAACTACTTGTTGAAGATGTTCTTGGGAATCAAGACAATTAAGCTCCGCTGCCTCTTTTTCTGGATCACTAGCCTGTTGTTGATTTTCACTGTTGTCCTCTACTTCATCAGGTTCAGGAAGCTGAATTTCTTCCTTAACCTTTGGTTGGTCAGTTTGTTGTACTGCTACAAGAATTTTTTCCTGTGGAGAAACCTCATGAACATCTGGACAACATACATCATCTGTTTCTTCCCGAGGGGAATAATATTTAAGCAAGGCTTCTATTTTTTGAAAAGGATTTTCTTCTAAAGCCTCTAGTATTTCATCGTCCATGAACTGATCATCATCATAGTAATCTTCCATATATTGAATAAACCTTTCAAGATTATGACAACAATTTTGAACCAGCAACAAACATGGATAATCTTATTTGTATTTGTCATAAAATACAACATGAAAATGCTTTAAAGAACATATACTAGCAGCTGGTAAATTTTCATACCAAGATCTAGCCTTTTCCTCCAAACTTGCTACAAACATTTTCATAAGACAATCTTCAGGAAATTTGATTTTAAGCTTATGGATGTGCATATGAAACTTGAATAAATGTATAGAAACATCATCCCCCTTTTTTATCTTTAAACAATGGAAGATATTTTAACCAATCGATATTGGGCATGGGATTTGGAAAACCTGGAATGTAACCTATGTTCATTGGAGCATATCTCCTTGCAATTGATCCCATCTTGAGTTTGTGGAGACACCAGTGAATCTTTGTTTCTGAATTCTGCAGTCAATGGAATCGCTAGGTGAATGATACAGCCTTCCCGTGTTTGGCTTATGTTCACCATCAAAAGTCAAATCTAAACCTGATATACTTTTCTGGAGAACCCGAAAGCTCGTTCCCTAGTGGAGTCTTTGAGTTGGCACTGTCTGGAGCTGATTGGAGTCGCCAGGTGAAATATTTTAGCCTTGTTTTGTCTGGTCACTGTCCACCATCAGTGATCAGATCTGGAACTTGAAGTGCACTACTGGAGAAAGTTCCCCAGTATGGTCACCATTATGTTATCACCCTGTAATTTCCCAGGCTGAGGAGGAAATCGGCAGGGGTAACTACAAAACCACTTTGAGTCAAGGATCTAGCCCTCCAAGACTCGGAGAGGCATCTCTCTGTTAGATTTAGATTTTTTTGAGCATGGATCTTAGGCTAGATATGAGGATAGAAGTTGTTTTTTGTAGAGTTTCTGGTTGAGACAACAAAAGGGGCCATTGGGAAAAATGGAGTCAAAAGTTAAAGTGTTTAAATGAATGGATAACTAAGACAAAATGTAACCAGGCAGGGTAATCATGTCAGTGGATCCTTTGAGCTTATAAAATGGGGAAAAGAAGAATAGATCAAAGTTCATTTCAAATGTAGAGCAGAGCTTATCTGAATTCTACATTTCAAAGTTGGAAGAAAACATAAATATTGTTTCGAGCCAGCACATGGTATTAAAAACAAATCCTGCACATTATCTTCTCATAAACAATACAGAAAGAAAAAACATGTGAAACAGGAAAGTAACAAGTTACATCAGGGGAAAACTTCACCATTTAATCACGAAACAAGAATCTAGAAATATAATGCTTTTGTATTCATCCATAACAGTCACTTACAACCCTTGAAACATTTTTACAGTGGATGGGGACATTTCCATGCCATCCTTCCCTGCTAGTCCAACCCATCAACATTTACATTACAACAATTTATAGAAAATATTTTCCCCGGGCTCAGGAGGTCGAATTCAACCACCTCGGCCAAAAATAGAAATAAAATCCCTAAAAATCTTGAACTGTCCACCATCAAAGACGGGTCGAACTGCTGCAAAAAAGGGGTCAACTCAGACATATGTTTCTCTTCAACAGTGACACTTGTGTAAAAATTGAAGGAGGTTATTGTAGATGATTTTTTTTGGAGAAAAAACCTCCTTCGGTTTCTCCAATTTCGTCTCCATCTCACTGAAACATCTCCCACGAAATCAGGACTGAAACAGGAAAAACGAAAAACTGAAAAAATGAGGCCGAAAGATGGATTATATTCTCCTAACTGGTGGCACCTGTGAAAAATATGGAAGAGGTTTTTGTTCTTCAGCCCGTTTTGAACAAAAACCTCTCTCATTTTTTTAAAATTCGTTTCCATTTGCTTGAAATCCACCTCGGAAGATGAAATGATGAACAGGCAAAAAAAAACGATTTTAAGTTTTTCGGGAGGGCGGTTTTGAAGGGCAGAGCAGTTTACTCAAACCCCCCCAAGGTGGTAAGTGGTATTGGGAGGAGGGTCCGAGTTCACCTTGAGGTGACACCTGTCCCTCCCAATACCACCAACTCGGACCCCAAGGTGTTAATGGGACGTGAGGGAGGGGGGGTCCGAGTTGTACAAGGAGCACGTGAGTGTAGACTTAGGATTAAGGTGTTTTATTCATTTTTGTCTTTTTTTATTATTTGTATTATATTTTATTTATGATGTGTTTTCGTTTATTTTAATATATGTGTTTTATATTTGTGTTTTTTGTTATATGTTTTATTTAATTAATATATGTTTTTTATTATATATTTTATTAATATATGTTTTATATTTTATTTGTTTTATTTTTATTACATTTTGTATTTAATATTTGTTTTTATTTTGTTATTTGTTATATTTTTTATGTTTTATTAATATGAATTTGTTTTTAATTGTTTTATTGTTTTTAATTAGTATTTAATTACAATTTTGATTAATAAAATACTAACCTAGTTACTAACTTAAACAACTAACTTAATTATTAATTAATTAATTATTAACTAGTTTAATCTATTCTAACTATACTAAATTGTATTACTAACATAATTAATTATATTGTTTCTTTTTTCCTAAGCTCGTTTATTCATGCAATAAAATTGGCGAAGGGGTGAAGAAATGAAGGGTGAGGGACTGAAGGGCGCAGCGGTGGATGAAGGATGCAACAGGTTGATGGAGGATCGGGCAAAATGGATGGAGGGGGAAGTGGAATCAACCGAGCCCAGTAAGCCAGATGTCTTCATCACATGAACAACGCCAAATAAGCAGCTGAAGAATCGAGTTACCTATGATTATAGGACCCCAACACCATGTTCAACTTTTCTCTCCAAGTGACTTTTAATTTACTTTTAATATTTCTTCATAAAATCACTTTATTAATTAATTAACCTTTTTTTCCTCTAAAAAGTGATTAATTTTCCCTTATGGCTTCTCCGGCCACTGAAAGTTATTTTTCATCATCTTATCTTGTAGAGCATTTCCTCCCAATTCCGATGAGATATTACACTAAGGTGTTTCGTCACATATTATGCCCAAAATGACATCCTTAGTGAATTTAATTAAAATATGCTCAATAATAACTCAAAATTACGGAAATCGTTGGAATGCAACGAAACCAAATACAAGTTGTGTGGAATGGATCGCGATGATGAAATATGATGAATAATGCGAATCGGGCCCAATAAAACTCCTCAATACCTCTTGATCTCACTTTCACCCTCAACTGGCTACTCTGACAGGCATCCCAATCTATAACATAAGTAAATCCAAAAATGGGGACATTACAATCCTCCCTGCTCGAATATTGCTTGTCCTCAAGCAATAACTGAATGCAACTATGCATGATACCAGGGTCCCATATCCACCTATGTGACATGTAGTACTCTCCCCTCAAAACATGGTCCCACAAAGTGCTCGCCAAGTAGGCCCCCTAAATGCTCCTTATGATTAGAGCAATCATGTGCAGTAGATCCTCAGTCAACCCCTTAGGAAACTTCTTTGCTTGAATCTCAACTCCATCAACCACTAGACTGCCAAACATGCTAATTCATGGATCCCAAATCAATATGTGAACTACAGTTCCCTGTAAAGTATAGTCTTGTGAGACATCAACACCAAGAGTCCCCTGAAGACTCCCAACCAATGGAGCAAGTAAGTATAGCATCCATCCATCAAGGAGTCTCTCACCGAAACCAATCTCCAAAATACCACTTCCGATAGAATCTAGACCCCATGCTAACCAAGAATATGATCTACTATATACCTAATCCCCAACCAAGGAGATCCATCCTACCACATAGTGTCCTCATCTCCATCTGATCTCAAATTCCCCCAACAATGGAAGGAACCCATCATGAATGTCCATGGAACTCCCATGTGCTCTAGAAGAGCACCAAACCCTACATCATATAACTCTGATGGTGCCACACCATATATCTCGATGCCCGCTAAACTGTGATCCTCTAGCCAAAGTATACTGATAGTTATGTTGTCGTGTCCATGATCACTAAACTCAACCTCTCTACAAACCCACACTACTACTTGTGGTGTACCATGCTCTGGTAATATCCCTATGATGTCAGCCCTACTATATAGCTCTAGTACACTAGGGTTAAGAGATGCTATCATACTCTCCCAACTCTGCCCTGAAATGAGGGTGGATAAGGAATAATGCCCTGACTCATGATGCTGACATACCGAGCATGCCCCCATGTGCCTCATGACATCATCCTCGAGATCCTCCCAGGAGAATCTCTCTATGGTTTGATGATGAGTCCTGAAATGGCCAAGTTGTCCAACCCAAGGTACATCATGTATGGTCCTCAAGATCTTTGACATTGCCTACTGCAACCATACATCCTGCCAACTGACCTCATAGTCCTCATCAGAAGCCTTTGTCCTACTATGATCCCTCTCATCATCCCACTAAGACTCTGAACCTATATCCACCTCTGGAATATCCTTTGTCCCATGACTAAGGATGCTCTCCATAACACCCAAGGCCTCATTTGACTGTCTCAGATGAACCTCCCCTATCCTACTGCATATAATGAACTATCCCTTGTTAGGAGGTCTCTTCCTAACAACTCTCCATGTCCCCTTCAACTGAATATCTTCCCCTATGATGTTGTATGTAGGACTGGCTAACAGAAATAACTGTTATTGTATGTAGGACTAGGGAGTGTCATATGCGTTGGTCAATCCCAAATGCTTGACCAAGAACTCGTCATCTGTACTCCTCACTAATCTCAAATCATTGGGTACAACAATAGGTAACTCCATAAACTGATGGTCAATCACACTCCCTCCATCATCACTCATATGATTGTTTCTACTAAGAAGGTGATCTCCCAGATCCATGTACTGTTGCAAGGGAGAGGAATCTCCATTATCCACTAAGTATGTCTCCTCCCTACACTCCAATCCATCCCCTTGGATCCAACTGTACACCTCTGCGTGCCCCTGTGAACTACCTCTCATCATTGTATGCCCATATATATTCATTCAAGCTCTTGTATCCTCCTGCATCATCATGTATCCTAGGTGTATTGTTGGGTCAACCTCTACAAGTATGTCAACCAATCTTGGAACCCAAATGGATGTGCCCTCATAACTACCGCCAGCTTTGGAATCCCCATGTGTATGTGTATGACCAACTGTCTCAGAACCCCTCATGAATGGTGGTCCCTGTGACACATGAACATCCTCCCGCATCTCTGGATCAATTGGCACTCCTTTACCAAATCACCAAAATCTTATAGCAATGTAGCTAAAGTATATATATGACTCTCTGTTGAGATAGATGTAGTGGATCCCTGAGTAGCCTCCTCAAGGATCTCCTCTAATCTAGACTCTGATTCTTGTAGGGTTGTATGTGCGCTTTCCAATAATCCTCGTGTTCTTACCAACTCATGAGTGAGTCGGTCCACCTCAATCTCCTCCCTCAATGCCCTATGATACATCTCACCAACCTCCAAAAGGTAATCTCTATCCATAAGTAATTGTTGGTAGTCGGTCCTCATCATGGTCACTCTCTCCCTAAGTGTCTGGAAGTCATCAAGGGAAACTTTCCCCATCTGAACTATCATGTGCCATCGAAGCCCTTGAACAATACTCTGCCACCACTGTGTGTGTACCATCAATGTGTCTAATGGCTTCCATGATCATGTCCTCTGTGACCCTCGGTTGTCTTGCCAAATGTCGTGACAACTAGACATTGTCCTTCTAAGGTGCCACCTCATGACTCCCACTGTTAATGTGAACAGTGGATTCCTCGTCACCACACTCCTCAAGAGCTAAGGCACCATACTACCCATTGTCCACTGTGTTATTGAATTCCCCTGTATGCCACTATACATCATCATATAATTTTGTCTCAATCTGAACCACCCTGTATCTTGTATGTGCAGTTGTCTCCTCCCTGTGCACTCACCCTACTAATATCATCTACACTCGGATCCCATACAGATGTGTCCATATATGTGATATGGTCATCCCAACCAACAAGGAAATCATCTTCGTCACTGTAGACCGGTCCTGGAAGTAAGTGTCCCATCAATCTGCCAGTCTCCCCAACCTTATTTATCAATGGACTCCCCAAAAGAGGTGACTCACTCTCCCCATACTGATAGGTATGTATATAGTCATCTGTCTCCAAGTCATGCCTCTCCTCCTGGGCCTACAGATCCACATGTTCCTGGTGTTCAATCACTACACAAGGCTCCTCTACCTCATCCAAAATGCCAATGATATCCTCATGTTTCATGTCTAGCATAGGTGACTAGGAAGATAAGGAATGTGTCATGCTCAACTCCATAGGAGGATCATTATCCCCCACACATTACCTCATATCAACATTCAATGGTGGATCACCCAATCTTCGATCCTCCTCATGCCTAGGTGTTGCCCCAGCTGGATCCTCACAAGTATCACTACTATGGTGAAGTGTTGAGTCCTCAACACTGTATGATTAAGAAACCAAAGCACATGCGCAATCATCCTGACTCTCCAATTTTTTATCAGATGTGCAAGAGTCCTGGGACTGTTCTAATGAAGCATCTAAGGCCGCATCTTCATACACATCCTCCTCATCACTATTGTAATGCACTCTCCCTTTACCCTTGCATCTATGATCCAACTCCCAAAGCTCTTTACAACTATAGAAATGTTCCCTACTCCTAACAGTTGTAGGCTCAATCTGTGGTCCCTTCAATCCACTAGCATGTGGTGATGTATCTACTTTACTGACTGCTTTGGCTCTGCTTTCCTCTACTTTTCTTCCCCAATAATCGACTTCTTCAATATTCTTGACGCATAATGTAACATCATATTTACTGCACCTAGGATTTTTGATGGAAACAAATAGTTGGAATGTTACCTGAGCCCCGAATGTCTCACTAAGGGCTTGATATTCCTCATCACAATATATAATCTCCTCTACAAAATACATTTCCCCTTCAGGAATATCTGATATAGGCTATACCCCACGGCCTCTCCTCCTGGTCATCATTAATTTATCACAAGTTGGCAAAGGAAATTCGCTTGGATACCACTGTAATGTTCCCAAGTGATTTTTCTTGGAACATTTGAAGTTTTAGTGTTTTCTCGTTGTGGTATTTTGTCATACAGTTTGCAGATTTGGGCTTCTTGAGTTGCGTTGGGGTTTATGATGATGGTTTTTGTAGAGTTTGCAACAAATAAATGATAGATATATAACAATGACATATACACAATAAGATGCAAGAGAAGTAACACAATAAATAGCCACAAATACCTCATATCTAAGTTTTATTTAAGTATATAGCTGACCTCATACAATAGTAGAGCAGATCTGGAATACATATATCAGAATAACGTGTGTGGTCGATAATTCCTCCAAATTACAATAGAAATAAGATGATATGATCGTCCAAGAGCCTCCCCAAGATGAATACCAAATATCTCCAAGACCCAACTCATTCCCTTGTTGTAGGTGTTGTCTTCTCTAGTAAAGTGTGCCCTCTCTGATTGAAGCAAGCTAAGAATTCAACTTCCTCTTCTTTAGCCTCCAAATCACTGAAACCAACTGTAATTCTATAGATCGGGTGATAGAGAACTCTTGTGATGAATATCCTAGCTGTTGGAAGTGATCTCACACTCCAAATCTCTAGATCCACTATGAACAGTGCACCCTCCTGAAGAGAAATACGCCCCCTTGGATAATAGAATGGATGTCAAGGAATACCCTCATACACTGATGCAAAAATGTGTTATGGTGGTAGTGACCACTCCTGGAATGAGTTCTATTGTAGATCTGGACTCCCAAAGGAAAATTGAATCTCATTTCCTCAACTGGTGCGCCCAACCTGCTGAAAACAATTCTCTTTGCACCCCCTTATTAAAATGGATGAAGAAATTAGAATTGAATTGATGTAGAATGGTGAGTAAGGAATCTTTCACCTCCTTGGCCAAGCTTGGATCAAGAACAAGATAATATTTCACTCCCTTGTTGATCTTTAGGGTTTATTCATTCAAAACCCTCAAAACCCCCAAGTACCATGGGCTCTCTAGCTAAGAAACCAGACATCAAAATATCAAACAACATAATGAGAGAATATAAGCCCCTATCTCTCTTTTATACCCATGTTCAACTTTTCTCTCCAAGTGACTTTTAATTTACTTTTAATATTTCTTCATAAAATCACTTTATTAATTAATTATCCTTGTTTCCTCTAAAAAGTGATTAATTTTCCCTTGTGGCTTCTGCGGCCACTGAAAGTCACTTTTCATCATCTTATCTTGAAGAGATTTTCCTCCTGATTCCGATGAGCTATTACACTAAGGTGTTTCTTCACATATTATGCCCAAAATGACATCCTTAGTGAATTTAATTAAAACATGCTCAATAATAACTCAAAATTATGGAAATCGTCAGAATGCAACGAAACCAAAGACAAGTTGTGCGGAATGGATCATGTTGATGAAATATGATGAATAATGTGAGTTGGGCCTAATAAAACTCCTCAATACCTCATGATCTCACCATCACCCTCAATTGGCTACTCTAATAGACATCCCAATCTATAACATAAGTAAATCCAAAAATGAGAACATTACAGAGCTCAACAAAGTTATTTGTGTTCATGCCTAAACCTACTTTGAATTTGATAAAATGAGCTTTCCATGGGTGTATAATACCCCCAATACCACTTACCTCTAAGTCATTTTGAGATGCCCCATAAAAATAGCCATATGCACAAGATTTATCCACCTCTTCTTCCATAATGATCCTAATAAGTCTTTCATTTTCTATTTGTTAAAATCATAAGGATGAATAATCCTTAAGAGGCACATAATGAAACTCCACTTACCTCTAAGTCATTTTGAGATACCCCATAAAAATATCCCTATGCACAAGATTTATCTACCTCTTCTTCCATAATGATCCTAGCAAGCCTTTCATTTTCTATTTGTTAAAATCACTAAGGATGAATAATCCTTGAGAGGCACATAATGAAAGTGGCTTTAGTTGGTCTTCTAATAGACTTGAATTTCAAGCAAGTCAAATACCCCACGATATAATCACGGGAAAATCTGTATAGTTTTTTACTAAGAAATATCCACTCCATGCTTTGAACCTTTCTTCAACAAATTGTCCTCTTCAAACCTCACGTAAGAATGCGATTATTTCAACTTCCTTACAAACTTGAGTGACATACGAACAAAATAATAGTGTGTATTTTTCATAATAATTGTTTGAATGCATATAGTGAATATGCTTTTGAGAACAAATCATAAAATCTAATAAACCTCAAATCTCTCACTTATGCTCATATTAAAAACATGTGATAATAAGTTAAAACTATATAAAAACATAAATCAATTTTTCTTTTTTTCTTTATAAAAATAATATGGTGAAAAACAAATTATAAAAATATTTTATATTCTTTTAAAAACATACAATTTGATTTGCAACAAATCTTATTATCAAATATTTTTATAAATTAAAACAATTAAATCTATATTGGTAATATCATAATTCTTTTCAATTTTCAATTTTTATTTTTTATTTTTAAATAAATAAAACTTAAAACCTAAACAAAAATCACTCCATTGTGATTAAAAATATGATGCATTCATCATGAAAAATGTTGAATGACTTCTTTCTTGGAAAACGATGCATCATAGTAGAAAGAAAGAAAGAAGGAAAGTATTTTTAACGTCCACGAGGCTAAAAATAGCCTATGGGACAGATTGCTTTTCCATCTGGCTTTTGCATTCGGCCCTTTTCTTGTGAAGTTTTACAATAATTGCTCCCAGCTTCTCAACAAACTCTTCGCTGAATAGATTATCCCAGGAATTAGCTGCCAGAATACCTGCATAATTTTCTCTGCTATCTTTGAGGGCCTCACATTCTAAAATGAAATGTTTTTCTGTTTCCACTTTTCCGGACGAGCACAAAATACATACTCTTTCTTCCCACCTTTCTTTTGGCCTTTTCCAGCGCCCTGTTTCACAACGGAGTTGATGAGA